>JASPKZ010010255.1:0-127500 GCA_030220185.1 Diploptera punctata
TGGTCATGCTTTCAGTTATATGGCGGCACCTGTACTCAGCGTTTCCTTTTCCATTCTTGTTCGAAATCATAGAATGTAAGTAAATATTTTTAGTTAATAGTTAATTGTTAAGTTAAGAAGTTAAGATGAGAGTTTTTAGGTCAAATTTTAATTTTAATCTGTCCTAACCAATGGATTGGTCATGCTTTCAGTTATATGGCGGCACCTGTACTCAAGCGTTTCCTTTTCCATTCTTGTTCGAAATCATAGAATGTAAGTAAATATTTTTCGTTAATAGTTAATTGTTAAGTTAAGGAGTTAAGATGAGAGTTTTTAGGTGAAATTTAAATTTTAATCTGTCTTAACCAATGGATTGGTCATGCTTTCAGTTATATGGCGGCACCTGTACTCACCGTTTCCTTTTCCATTCTTGTTCGAAATCATAGAATGTAAGTAAATATTTTTAGTTAATAGTTAATTGTTAAGTTAAGGAGTTAAGATGAGAGTTTTTAGGTGAAGTTTAAATCTTAATCTGTCTTAACCAATGGATTGGTCATGCTTTCAGTTATATGGCGGCACCTGTACTCAGCGTTTCCTTTTCCATTCTTGTTCGAAATCATAGAATGTAAGTAAATATTTTTAGTTAATAGTTAATTGTTAAGTTAAGGAGTTAAGATGAGAGTTTTTTTTAGGTGAAATTTAAATTTTAATCTGTCTTAACCAATGGATTGGTCATGCTTTCAGTTATATGGCGGCACCTGTACTCAGCGTTTCCTTTTCCATTCTTGTTCGAAATCATAGAATGTAAGTAAATATTTTTAGTTAATAGTTAATTATTAAGTTAAGGAGTTAAGATGAGAGTTTTTAGGTGAAATTTAAAATTTTAATCTGTCTTAACCAATGGATTGGTCATGCTTTCAGTTATATGGCGGCACCTTGTACTCAGCGTTTCCTTTTCCATTCTTGTTCGAAATCATAGAATGTAAGTAAATATTTTTAGTTAATAGTTAATTGTTAAGTTAAGGAGTTAAGATGAGAGTTTTTAGGTGAAATTTAAATTTTTAATCTGTCTATTAACCAATGGATTGGTCATGCTTTCAGTTATATGGCGGCACCTGTACTCACCGTTTCCTTTTCCATTCTTGTTCGAAATCATAGAATGTAAGTAAATATTTTTAGTTAATAGTTAATTGTTTTAAGTTAAGGAGTTAAGATGAGAGTTTTTAGGTGAAATTTAAATTTTAATCTGTCTTAACCAATGGATTGGTCATGCTTTCAGTTATATGGCGGCACCTGTACTCAGCGTTTCCTTTTCCATTCTTGTTCGAGAATCATAGAATTGTAAGTAAATATTTTTAGTTAATAGTTAATTGTTAAGTTAAGGAGTTAAGATGAGAGTTTTTAGGTGAAGTTTAAATTTTAATCTGTCTTAACCAATGGATTGGTCATGCTTTCAGTTATATGGCGGCACCTGTACTCAGCGTTTCCTTTTCCATTCTTGTTCGAAATCATAGAATGTAAGTACATATTTTAGTTAATAGTTAATTGTTAAGTTAAGATGAGAGTTTTTAGGTGAAGTTTAAATCTTAATCTGTCTTAACCAATGGATTGGTCATGCTTTCAGTTATATGGCGGCACCTGTACTCAGCGTTTCCTTTTCCATTCTTGTTCGAAATCATAGAATTGTAAGTAAATATTTTTAGTTAATAGTTAATTGTTAAGTTAAGGAGTTAAGATGAGAGTTTTTAGGTGAAATTTAAATTTTAATCTGTCTTAACCCATGGATTGGTCATGCTTTCAGTTATATGGCGGCACCTGTACTCAGCGTTTCCTTTTCCATTCTTGTTCGAAATCATAGAATGTAAGTAAATATTTTTAGTTAATAGTTAATTGTTAAGTTAAGGAGTTAAGATGAGAGTTTTTAGGTGAAATTTAAATTTTAATCTGTCTTAACCAATGGATTGGTCATGCTTTCAGTTATATGGCGGCACCTGTACTCAGCGTTTCCTTTTCCATTCTTGTTCGAAATCATAGAATGTAAGTAAATATTTTTAGTTAATAGTTAATTGTTATTTTAAGGAGTTAAGATAAGAGTTTTTAGGTGAAATTTAAATTTTAATCTGTCTTAACCAATGGATTGGTCATGCTTTCAGTTATATGGCGGCACCTGTACTCAGCGTTTCCTTTTCCATTCTTGTTCGAAATCATAGAATGTAAGTAAATATTTTTAGTTAATAGTTAATTGTTAAGTTAAGGAGTTAAGATGAGAGTTTTTAGGTGAAATTTAAATTTTAATCTGTCTAAACCAATGGATTGGTCATGCTTTCAGTTATAATGGCGGCACCTGTACTCAGCGTTTCCTTTTCCATTCTTGTTCGAAATCATAGAATGTAAGTAAATATTTTTAGTTAATAGTTAATTGTTAAGTTAAGGAGTTAAGATGAGAGTTTTTAGGTGAAATTTAAATTTTAATCTGTCTTTAACCAATGGATTGGTCATGCTTTCAGTTATATGGGCGGCACCTGTACTCAGCGTTTCCTTTTCCATTCTTGTTCGAA
This sequence comes from Diploptera punctata, assembly GCA_030220185.1. Classification (NCBI taxonomy): domain Eukaryota; kingdom Metazoa; phylum Arthropoda; class Insecta; order Blattodea; family Blaberidae; genus Diploptera; species Diploptera punctata. Next base: position 2,538 of record JASPKZ010010255.1, read on the forward strand.
ATCATAGAATGTAAGTAAATATTTTTAGTTAATAGTTAATTGTTAAGTTAAGGAGTTAAGATGAGAGTTTTTAGGTGAAATTTTAATTTTAATCTGTCTTAACCAATGGATTGGTCATGCTTTCAGTTATATGGCGGCACCTGTACTCAGCGTTTCCTTTTCCATTCTTGTTCGAAATCATAGAATGTAAGTAAATATTTTTAGTTAATAGTTAATTGTTAAGTTAAGGAGTTAAGATGAGAGTTTTTAGGTCAAATTTAAATTTTAATCTGTCTTAACCAATGGATTGGTCATGCTTTCAGTTATATGGCGGCACCTGTACTCAGCGTTTCCTTTTCCATTCTTGTTCGAAATCATAGAATGTAAGTAAATATTTTTAGTTAATAGTTAATTGTTAAGTTAAGGAGTTAAGATGAGAGTTTTTAGGTGAAATTTAAATTTTAATCTGTCTTAACCAATGGATTGGTCATGCTTTCAGTTATATGGCGGCACCTGTACTCAGCGTTTCCTTTTCCATTTCTTGTTCGAAATCATAGAATGTAAGTAAATATTTTTAGTTAATAGTTAATTGTTAAGTTAAGGAGTTAAGATGAGAGTTTTTAGGTGAAATTTAAATTTTAATCTGTCTAAACCTATGGATTGGTCATGCTTTCAGTTATATGGCGGCATTGTACTCAGCGTTTCCTTTTCCATTCTTGTTCGAAATCATAGAATGTAAGTAAATATTTTTAGTTAATAGTTAATTGTTAAGTTAAGGAGTTAAGACGAGAGTTTTTAGGTGAAATTTAAATTTTAATCTGTCTTAACCAATGGATTGGTCATGCTTTCAGTTATATGGCGGCACCTGTACTCAGCGTTTCCTTTTCCATTCTTGTTCGAAATCATAGAATGTAAGTAAATATTTTTAGTTTATAGTTAATTGTTAAGTTAAGGAGTTAAGATGAGAGTTTTTAGGTGAAATTTAAATTTTAATCTGTCTTAACCAATGGATTGGTCATGCTTTCAGTTATATGGCGGCACCTGTACTCAGCGTTTCCTTTTCCATTCTTGTTCGAAATCATAGAATGTAAGTAAATATTTTTAGTTAATAGTTAATTGTTAAGTTAAGGAGTTAAGATGAGAGTTTTTAGGTGAAATTTAAATTTTAATCTGTCTTAACCAATGGATTGGTCATGCTTTCAGTTATATGGCGGCACCTGTACTCAGCGTTTCCTTTTCCATTCTTGTTCGAAATCATAGAATGTAAGTAAATATTTTTAGTTAATAGTTAATTGTTAAGTTAAGGAGTTAAGATGAGAGTTTTTAGGTGAAATTTAAATTTAATCTGTCTTAACCAATGGATTGGTCATGCTTTCAGTTATATGGCGGCACCTGTACTCAGCGTTTCCTTTTCCATTCTTGTTCGAAATCATAGAATGTAAGTAAATATTTTTAGTTAATAGTTAATTGTTAAGTTAAGGAGTTAAGATGAGAGTTTTTAGGTGAAATTTAAATTTTAATCTGTCTTAACCAATGGATTGGTCATGCTTTCAGTTATATGGCGGCACCTGTACTCAGCGTTTCCTTTTCCATTCTTGTTCGAAATCATAGAATGTAAGTAAATATTTTTAGTTAATAGTTAATTGTTAAGTTAAGGAGTTAAGATGAGAGTTTTTAGGTGAAGTTTAAATTTTAATCTGTCTTAACCAATGGATTGGTCATGCTTTCAGTTATATGGCGGCACCTGTACTCAGCGTTTCCTTTTCCATTCTTGTTCGAAATCATAGAATGTAAGTAAATATTTTTAGTTAATAGTTAATTGTTAAGTTAAGGAGTTAAGATGAGAGTTTTTAGGTGAAATTTAAATTTTAATCTGTCTTAACCAATGGATTGGTCATGCTTTCAGTTATATGGCGGCACCTGTACTCAGCGTTTCCTTTTCCATTCTTGTTCGAAATCATAGAATGTAAGTAAATATTTTTAGTTAATAGTTAATTGTTAAGTTAAGGAGATAAGATGAGAGTTTTTAGGTGAAATTTAAATTTTAATCTGTCTTAACCAATGGATTGGTCATGCTTTCAGTTATATGGCGGCACCTGTACTCAGCGTTTCCTTTTCCATTCTTGTTCGAAATCATAGAATGTAAGTAAATATTTTTAGTTAATAGTTAATTGTTAAGTTAAGGAGTTAAGATGAGAGTTTTTAGGTGAAATTTAAAATTTAATCTGTCTTAACCAATGGATTGGTCATGCTTTCAGTTATATGGCGGCACCTGTACTCAGCGTTTCCTTTTCCATTCTTGTTCGAAATCATAGAATGTAAGTAAATATTTTAGTTAATAGTTAATTGTTAAGTTAAGGAGTTAAGATGAGAGTTTTTAGGTGAAATTTAAATATTAATCTGTCTTAACCAATGGATTGGTCATGCTTTCAGTTATATGGCGGCACCTGTACTCAGCGTTTCTTTTTCCATTCTTGTTCGAAATCATAGAATGTAAGTAAATATTTTTAGTTAATAGTTAATTGTTAAGTTAAGGAATTAAGATGAGAGTTTTTAGGTGAAATTTAAATTTTAATCTGTCTTAACCAATGGATTGGTCATGCTTTCAGTTATATGGCGGCACCTGTACTCAGCGTTTCCTTTTCCATTCTTGTTCGAAATCATAGAATGTAAGTAAATATTTTTAGTTAATAGTTAATTGTTAAGTTAAGGAGTTAAGATGAGAGTTTTTAGGTGAAATTTAAATTTTAATCTGTCTTAACCAATGGATTGGTCATGCTTTCAGTTATATGGCGGCACCTGTACTCAGCGTTTCCTTTTCCATTCTTGTTCGAAATCATAGAATGTAAGTAAATATTTTAGTTAATAGTTAATTGTTAAGTTAAGGAGTTAAGATGAGAGTTTTTAGGTGAAATTTAAATTTTAATCTGTCTTAACCAATGGATTGGTCATGCTTTCAGTTATATGGCGGCACCTGTACTCAGCGTTTCCTTTTCCATTCTTGTTCGAAATCATAGAATGTAAGTAAATATTTTTAGTTAATAGTTAATTGTTAAGTTAAGGAGTTAAGATGAGAGTTTTTAGGTGAAATTTAAATTTTAATCTGTCTTAACCAATGGATTGGTCATGCTTTCAGTTATATGGCGGCACCTGTACTCAGCGTTTCCTTTTCCATTCTTGTTCGAAATCATAGAATGTAAGTAAATATTTTTAGTTAATAGTTAATTGTTAAGTTAAGGAGTTAAGATGAGAGTTTTTAGGTGAAATTTAAATTTTAATCTGTCTTAACCAATGGATTGGTCATGCTTTCAGTTATATGGCGGCACCTGTACTCAGCGTTTCCTTTTCCATTCTTGTTCGAAATCATAGAATGTAAGTAAATATTTTTAGTTAATAGTTAATTGTTAAGTTAAGGAGTTAAGATGAGAGTTTTTAGGTGAAATTTTAATTTTAATCTGTCTTAACCAATGGATTGGTCATGCTTTCAGTTATATGGCGGCACCTGTACTCAGCGTTTCCTTTTCCATTCTTGTTCGAAATCATAGAATGTAAGTAAATATTTTTAGTTAATAGTTAATTGTTAAGTTAAGGAGTTAAGATGAGAGTTTTTAGGTGAAATTTAAATTTTAATCTGTCTTAACCAATGGATTGGTCATGCTTTCAGTTATATGGCGGCACCTGTACTCAGCGTTTCCTTTTCCATTCTTGTTCGAAATCATAGAATGTAAGTAAATATTTTTAGTTAATAGTTAATTGTTAAGTTAAGGAGTTAAGATGAGAGTTTTTAGGTGAAGTTTAAATTTTAATCTGTCTTAACCAATGGATTGGTCATGCTTTCAGTTATATGGCGGCACCTGTACTCAGCGTTTCCTTTTCCATTCTTGTTCGAAATCATAGAATGTAAGTAAATATTTTTAGTTAATAGTTAATTGTTAAGTTAAGGAGTTAAGATGAGAGTTTTTAGGTGAAATTTAAATTTTAATCTGTCTTAACCAATGGATTGGTCATGCTTTCAGTTATATGGCGGCACCTGTACTCAGCGTTTCCTTTTCCATTCTTTTTCGAAATCATAGAATGTAAGTAAATATTTTTAGTTAATAGTTAATTGTTAAGTTAAGGAGTTAACATGAGAGTTTTTAGGTGAAGTTTAAATTTTAATCTGCCTTAACGAATGGATTGGTCATGCTTTCAGTTATATGGCGGCACCTGTACTCAGCGTTTCCTTTTCCATTCTTGTTCGAAATCATAGAATGTAAGTAAATATTTTTAGTTAATAGTTAATTGTTAAGTTAAGGAGTTAAGATGAGAGTTTTTAGGTGAAGTTTAAATCTTAATTGATTTTATTTCGGAACCTTGGAACGTATCCTTTATATGTCCATATAAATTACCATTCCATATTCGCGGTTTCTGTATTCGCGGAACATATCCCCCGCGAATAAGGAGCTTTTAATGTACAAGTATTGTCTGGAAGTGAAATGTACGCCATTACATCGTGTTCAAGATTGCCCCACACTTACCCAGAAGCTATCAAGACAGTTGATTCGGATGTTCCTCAAATTTCTCTGTATTTAACCTTTCATTACGATGAGAGGTTTTTTTGCTGTTTTGTCGCTAAGTAAATGGACAAATGAACTGAAAGTAACATGACCCTGGCAGTTTACGTAAGAATAATAATTAGTATTCTATAGTGTGCAGCCTGACCTTGCTATTATAATATTACATAAACACAGGTTTTGTTTACGCGTTAAACCAAACTTGAAAAACATGTGGTTAATTCCTTTTGTAAACGTATTATCACATAAATACAAGTGACAGATATTCCCACTATTTTTTTGTCGAATTACGATAGAATGTAACTATTGAGAATGTTTTCATGAAATAATAGTCTAATCCGTTCATACCCACGTGGTCCACTCGTTCTCCCTTGTGGGAGTAACTTGCCCAAAATAATTTAGTTACTTTGTTTCTCTATAGATGTCAGAGAGCGACTGGCGGTCAGATAATAATAATAATAATAATAATAATAATAATAATAATAATAATAATAATAATAATAATAATAATAATAGCTTTATTTTACCTGGCAGAGTTAAGGCATTAAGGCAGTGATGTAAAACACGAGCTCCGTGAGACGGTGCGCTCCGATATACGCCCGGAGCGCTCGACTGGACAGGTAACGCTACCAGGTGACTTCGTTCAGTTTCACTAGTCAAACGCAGTGATGAGCATGGCTACGTCCAGCATGGAGGACTTGCAAGAATCAAGCATTCGCATTTGTTTGGCACAGAATACCTCTCCCAATTTTGAAACGGTTAAATTAGCTAATTCGATGAAGAAATAAGACAATAAAATAAAAATCGCCTTTAAAACTAATAACAAACTCAACAACATCTTATCAAACAAAATTCTTCTTCTTCTTCTTCTTCTCTTCGTCAGGCTCTACGACTTCCAGTGGAATGTCTTGGCCTTCTCAACCAGTTTACGCCACTTCTTCCTATCTTGTGCAGTAGATTTCAAATCAAAAATCCCCATCTCTTTCAAATCCTCAATCAAACAAAATTGAAGTAACAAATAAATACTAAAATAAAGGCGTTTGTAAACTAAAGTGTAACAATTACGACAGTTTAACATCGGTAGAACAACAAGAAATTTTAACACAAGATACACTGAACATTTAAAAAAATCTATTAATAAAAATCAAGTTTTGCCAAACATATGAGTCATTATTTCGACAAAATCGTTAATACTATGTCAAAATTACACAGAGAGAATAACAACAACAAGATTATCATCCTAGAAGACAGAAATTTTAAAAGAAGCTGAAAATACAAACTTGCTCAAGAAGAACGCGCCCGCAGACCTATGGATGGATATATGTTCTAACACCGCACTTTTTGTTTATGCGGAATCAAACTCGGTTTATAGCAATCAATGTAAAAAATGTAGAGTCGAGTGAGTTAACCAGCAAAATCGGATCATTAAGAGTAGGAGTTCAACTAAAACAAATATTTAAAAATAGCTCTAGCGGTCTCAATTTTTTTAAATTTTGCAATGGAACTCAGTATATGCCTATGGTATTAAAATGAAACTACGAAGGTGTTCGCCTTATCTTTAAATATACAATTCTTCTGTACACGTGTATGTCACTAACTCCTCCTAAATGACTGGACCGATTTTGATTCAATTGTGTGTGTGTGTGTGTGTTTGAGTGGGTCCCTGGATGGTTTAGATTTACAATTAGACCTTTTAAAACCATTAAGTGTAGGAGTTCACCTGAAGTAAAAATTTAAAACTCACTCTAGTGGTCACAACGAATCTCAGTACATCCTATTAAAATAAAGCGAGATAGAAATTGTCCAAAAATGAGCGAAATCCGACAATTAGAAATGGAGGTTTAGCTGAAGTCCGAAATTAAGAACTGCCTAAACGACTGATTAATTTTTTTGTGTGTGTTTGAGTGGTTCGTGGATGGTTTAGTTTCACAATTGGACCATCTAAAACCATAAGGTATAGTCGTTCACCTGAAGTCAAAATAGCAGTCAAAATTATCGATGTTTCACAACGAAACTCAGTATATCGTATTAAAATAAACCGAGGTAGTTATTATCAAAAAATGAGAGAAAGCCGACAATTAGAAATGGAGGTTTACCTGAAATCCGAAATTAAAAATTGACTAACAATACGCTATGTTTGGTACGTCTCAACGTATACCATATAATATAATTAACCTTTAATATTTAATTTATTTAGGCGTAGCAACGCACGCCAAGTACACTGGTCAACATGATTTTTGTCTCATGAGTACCAATAGTTGTACTTAATGCAGTTTTTTTATCGTGTTTTCAAATATGTATTCGGAATTTCTCCATCACCCACAGTTTTATTTCAATTTCAATTAATGGATTTAAATAATAATTTTTTAATAAACGTTTTTTCCTCCACTTGCCCATTGAACGATGAGCACGGGGAACAATTTCATCTGGAGATTTAAGCTGTGGAAAAGAGATATCAAGGCAAATGGAATCCTAATATGCTGGCCGATTATTGTTGGACAATCAAGAGGTATGCTCCACAGGCGAAATATAGCAGAAAATCGTCATTTCTTACTTTCTAGGGAGTCCGAATGTTCGAATATTGTGTAGTTACGAATGTAGAAAATACTGAAGTGTCTGAAATTATAAAAAACCTGTCTCTCGGAAACCTTGCGTGATGGCGAAAAACCGATATCATATTTGAATTCAGGAGAAAAAATACTATCAGAATCACATATGTTTCTTTCTGAGACAAAAAAGTTTTTTTTTGTTGCTCAGTGGCATTAGCTAGCTTAGTATGGAATTATGGTATGAATTCCGTGCCTTCTCTTAAACATTCGTGATGTTTCAGAGGTGGTATTAGTACTGAGATAACCACACATACACATCGATTTTCCATGTCCTTGGCAAGATGTAAAAAAAGTATGGGAACCAGAGTTAAAATCCTCTCCCGGAAAGTCATGTTCCTATAAGATGAGGAAGTCATGGATCAAATGAAATACGGAGATAGTTGAAGGTTATTTAAAGCCGTTCTTTAACAGCTAAGGTCAGCAGTGTCGCAATTCAATATTGGGCGAAAAAGGGCCGAGAAATTTTACTCTGAGGTATTTCATTTCAGAGTTCATGTCCCGTTACATTCCATAAAACTACGACACATGGCCCATGTATTTACTTCCCTTCCGAAAAAAGCAATCCTCATGTTTTTTATTTCAGCCTGAAAAAATCCATCTACCCCGGCCAGGTTTGAACTCGTGAATCTCGAAACTAGAGATGACTAATCCACCGGCACCGACGGGTGAGAAAGAAAGAAAAATAGAAAGAGATAGGAAAAGAATGAAAATGAGAGAGGGAAAGAAATAAATAAAGAAAGAAAAAGGAAGAAAAACAGAGAGAAAGAGAGGAAAAAGGAGAAAAAGAGAGAAACGGGTGATAAAAAGAAAGAAATGAAAGGAATAGAGAGAATGAAAGAAAAAAGAAAAAAATGAAAGTGAAGGAAGGAAAGAAAGAAAAAAGAAAGGAATAGAAAGAAACCGTGAAAGGGAGAGAGAAAAAAGACATAAATGGAACGTGGGAGAAAAAAGAAAGAAAGGCAGAAAGAAAGCGAAAAAGAAGGAGAGAAAAGAAAGAGAGAAAAGAAATGCGAGAAAAGAAAGAGAGAACAGAAAGAGAGAAAAGAAAGAGAGAAAATAAAGAGAGAAAATAAAGAGAGAAAAGAAAGATAATAAAAAGCGAAAGAAAAAATAGAGAAAGAAACAATAAGAAATAAAGAGAAGAGAAGAAAAGAAATAAAGGGAGAGAAATAAAGAAATGAGAAAGAGAAATAGAAAATGAAAGAAAGAGACAAAGAGAGATTGGAATGAGGATAAAAGACTACGTAGGAGCGTGTTTAACAGGCGCCACTTCGACCCTGAATGCAAGTAATATGAATTGGATAAATGCATTATGTAACCATTTATGTGGCATTGTTTCTTGCAGGCGATTTCTTAGCGAAAATCGTGATCTACGCGTCCTTTTCATTTTAAATATGAATATGTAACATTCTACTTCCGCAAGCCAAATCCAATGGGCGACGTCATCTTTAGTGTAAGAGTCCTCTACTATCTTAGGAATGCTGCGTTAACAAACGGCTCTTGGACAACAGAATTAAGAGTATTAAAAATATATATATATAGGGATTCAGCAAGAAAAAAAAAAGAATATTCAATGACACATGCATATATTAATACCTGAAGAAAAAACTGGACAATAAAATTTTGGAGCAGGTGAATAATTTTACATATCTAGGATGCAATATCTCATATGAAGAAGAAAAGGATGTAAATGCAAAAATATCTAAATTTTTAAGAAATTTAGGGTTAATAAATTCTATCTTCAAGCCACAGTTAGTCCAAAAGCATTCAAGATTAAAAGTGTATAAAACACTGGCTCTTCCAACTCTTTTGTATGGTAGCGAAGTATGGACGTTGAAACACAAGGATATACAGAGACTTGATCTGCTGAAATGAGATACCTTCGGAGGACTGCAGGATACACACTACTAGATCACAAAAAAAAATGAAGACATCTTAGAAGAATTACACATGAAACCTTTAGAAAACAAAATTTCTGATTATAAGTCAAGATGGATGCAACATGTTCATCGAATGGAAGATCACAGAATACCCAAACAAATGTTAAGATATCAACCTGCAGGAAGAAGAAGACCAGGACGTCCACTCAAAGACTTTTGGATGGTGTTTCTCTTGAGACCGAAACAGATCAACAAATGGCCTAAATTCGTGAATGTACTATGATGATGATGATGATGATGATGAGAAAAACTTTGTACCCCTTTTTAAGCACATTGCACGCACGGATGAGTGAGATATTTGGCATCATTAAAGTTCATATAGAGAAGGAGTGCAGGAAAATAAAATGTATGTATAATATATGTTACAAATAAATAAAATTACAATAAAATTAATTGTCTCTAAGGAATTGATGTGTATTACTCATTCATTTATTTACGTTCTATTGAAAGTGCATTGTTGCAAAAAGAAAATTGTGCAGCAGCAATGTGAATTGACTTACTCTCTCGTATTTATTATTAGTGGTTTGTTATTAATGGTTTTAAAAAGTGACATTTTATTATTTAAATTTAAATTAAACCCGATCTAATCCTGATTTCAATAATTTCATTACATATATTTTTTTATATTTAGATATTCGCACCTACTTCCATTATGCCTCGACATAGAACACTGACGAATTGGAGTGAGAGACAAAGAAGAAGGGATATATATCCACGTACATATAATAATAGGCCAAATGAAAATTTAAATAGTATACAAATGTCAAATGACGCGTTATTGTTTTCTTAAATATGACTTAGCCAAGATATACCACATATTTCCTATCGTTTGTATTTTTAAAATAAATCGAAAATTAATGCATAATGACTTATTTGTGACAAACTTAAACATTTAATGAATAGTGGTCGAATTTCGAAGCTGGGCGACCACTAGCATGTATAAGTCTACAAATGCCGGAATAGATACAAACGTGTCGCTATGTATAGCGAGCAGGAAAATATAAGAACTGACTTAGAGCGCATATCCGCAAAACACGAAAAGTGGATAACGATACGCGAAATTGATTTAACACCTTTAATTCACAAAACTTCGTTATATATCTACATTAGGGTTATAACTTTTTGGACTTTTTGTGAAATAAAATATTTCCTGTACAATGAATGGGTGAACTTTTGCTTAAAACCATTGAACAAGACCTTTATTTCATTGAGCTAAAAGAAAAGGTCACCCCCAAATTAATATTAAATATTGATATATAAATATATTTTGGGGTGACCTTTTCTTGAAGCTCAGTGAAATGAAGGCCTTTTTTTCAATGGGTTTAAGCAAAAGTTCACCCATTCATTGCACAGGAAATATTTTATTTCACGAAAGTCCAAAAAGTTATAACCCTATTCTGCATAGCTTGATTATGCAGTAGACTTCTTCCATCTTTACTCGCGGCACGATGGTTGAACAAAAATATTAGGTCTATGTCTATTGTAGAAAAAACCGAAATACTTATGACGTAGATTTGATGTCACAGGCCGTAGTATCGAAAAACGGCGTTCCCATTCCAACCTTTGTATACTAATATATGTAAAGTGATCCCACAACAGGCCCGGAGGCCCTTGGGGTAGTAGGAGGTTAAGGCTCCCACTTTTTCTAGACAATCGGCACTTGATGTCAGCCGGGTTGTCAGCCCTGCGTGACGGCCGCTTTTACCCCAGAACAAGCGCCTGGTACTCATTTACGTTGGAGGCTGAGTCGACCCCAGGGCCATAGTGCCGCCAGAAGGTTTTGGTCAGTTTAAAAATCCTGACCCCACGGGACTTGAACCCTCGACCCTCCGGCTTGTAGCTCAGTGCCTTAACCACTACGCTACGGCGTACCCCCATATATATATATATATATATATATATATATATATATATATATTTTCAAATGTCCCAGGTTGTTATTTCGACATTTCTGGTGTTCTCTCCTGGCATGGCGTACTTGTAACCCACTTTCGAGGTTGGGTTGCCTGGAAGGCGGGGTTATGCTGCCCCGATGATATGAGAGTTAATGATAATGGAAATGATGCGCCAGGAGAGGCCTTAAACTAAACTTAAGCTAATTAGACGAATATGATATTGATGATAATGACGGCAAGGTGGTGTTCGGGAACCGTTTGGGCCTTAAAGTTTCCTGACATTTATCTTGCAGGTGAGGAAAAACCCCGAAAAAAACCTCACCCTGGAAACTTGTCCCGATCGGGGATCGAACCCGGGACCGCTGCGTGACAAGGCAGCACGCTACCTCGAGACCACAGCGGTGGACTAAATATGTACAGTATTCCGTAAACCAACAACATTAAAATTACCTCAATGGCTCGACAGGCCTAGAAGGCCCTTGGCCTATCATAGGGCTGCTGGCCTAACATCCACGTGTGTTAATCACAAAGGTAGAAGATCATCCAGCCAGCACGTTACAGGAGGCAGCACGTTACCTCCAGACCACAGCGGTGGACTAGAAAAAAATATTACTGTATTAATGTGTCCACCGCTGTAGATTTTAACGCTCTAGCGGCCGCATTTTTTGTAACAATACTCAGAATATAGTAATTAATTAAAAATAGGACTGTCGAGTGTGTTATCCAGTGTAATAAACGTAGACTAATTGGAAGTGAGACTTTACCTGTAAACCGTAATTTAAAAATCCCTCTAATGACCGGCATGTTTGTTTTCTTGGAACATAATTGGGCGCATACGATTTAATTAACAAAATAAATATGTACCATCCATAGTAATTCTGCCCGAAGGCAGGTCCTTCACTGCAATCATAGCATTTTCATGCTATGCTTGCAGCTTTACTAGAGAATTGTAGGTGTGGTAGCTTGCAGTTGCTTTCCACACCGGTGAAGGATGATTATAATGATAAGGATGATGATGGCCATATGATTTCGGGGACCGTTTGGGCCTTAAAGTTTTCCTGACATTTGTCTTACAGGTGAGGAAAACCCCCATAAAAACCTCACTCAGAAAAACTGCCCCGACCGGGGATCAAACCCGACCACAGCGGTGGACTAAATATGTACAGTATTCCGTAAACCAACAACATTAAAATTAACTCAATGGCGCAATAGGCCTAGAAGGCTCTTGGCCTATCATACGGCTGCTGGCCTAACATCCACGTGTGTTAATCACAAAGGTAGAAGATCATCCAGCCAGTTTAGGAGTAACATATGACAGCATATCGGGGCCCCCAGTCGTTATAGTTGTTTTTTTTCAAACTGGAGCCGCTACTTATTGTAGCTACCCAAATTCCTCAAGATACTGGCCGAAATTCCTTGAGAAAATTTCTTCCTCATTGTAGACTCGAACAAGCGTAAGTCCCGTAACTCTGCGCCAAGACATCTTGCCTTAACCACTCGGCTACGGCGTGGGACAAAACCAACAAAATAGGGACATTAATTCTGAAAAAAAATCGATTAGTTCACGCAGTTCCTGCATGACACACTTTCATATATTTATATTCACATTTTTTTTGGAGATAAGTATAAAAATAAATGTCTAAATAACTTATGTCTCCTGATTTTGTAAAATGAGCTTTTTTTTTAAAAAAAAAGAGCATAGCGATATTTAGAAATAAAGTGTCTTGTGTCGAGCCACGTGATCTGGTACAAACATGGCCAAGTGGATGATGAATTTATATAAGTGATGCCTGCAAATGACACAATGTCTTCCGGCCTACGCTACAATCTCAAGTAATGGACCAGTTACACAAAGCATTCCTACAAAATAATGCTCATTTCCAATAATAACATTACCAAACTAGGTAGATAATTGATACTGCTTTCACCAGTCGAATGGAAGATGCCTGGTTCAAACCCCACTCAGGTCAGTGAATTTAAATTTCTACACATGTCCGTCACGCAGGAATTTCGTAACTAAGCGAATTCCTGAGAAAGTCGAATTTATGGACACGTGTCTGGCTTACTGAATATTCAGGATATTTCAGAATAAGTATTACAGACTTCTAGGGATTGTAGAGGGGGCATCGTAGATAAAGATTAATAAGGAACCCATGTCCGGAAACGTACAATTTCGATGTAAAATAGGTTTGAAAATCGAAACACAATGGGATCATATCGTGTGTCTTGTCTTTCAGAATAAGTATTACAAATTTCTAGGGGTTGTGCTACAAGTAGGGTTCCACGTGGAGACCCTGTTGTTCGTACCTGTGACGCATGTTTTCATACACAAGCCCCACAAAACCTGGTGTGTGCTTAATAATTTCTGCTGCCGTCAGAATTCTACAAGAAGTGAATTTTAAATTTCTACACATGTCCGTCACGCAGGAATTTCGTAGACTAAGCGAATTCCTGAGAAAGTCGAATTTATGGACACGTGTCTGGCTTACTGAATATTCAGGATATTTCAGAATAAGTATTACAGACTTCTAGGGATTGTAGAGGGGGCATAGTAGATAAAGATTAATAAGGAACCCATGTCCGGAAACGTACAATTTCGATGTAAAATAGGTTTGAAAATCGAAACACAATGGGATCATATCGTGTGTCTTGTCTTTCAGAATAAGTATTACAAATTTCTAGGGGTTGTGCTACAAGTAGGGTTCCACGTGGAGACCCTGTTGTTCGTACCTGTGACGCATGTTTTCATACACAAGCCCCACAAAACCTGGTGTGTGCTTAATAATTTCTGCTGCCGTCAGAATTCTACAAGAAGTGAATTTAAATTTCTACACATGTCCGTCACGCAGGAATTTCGTAACTAAGCGAATTCCTGAGAAAGTCGAATTTATGGACACGTGTCTGGCTTACTGAATATTCAGGATATTTCAGAATAAGTATTACAGACTTCTAGGGATTGTAGAGGGGGCATAGTAGATAAAGATTAATAAGGAACCCATGTCCGGAAACGTACAATTTCGATGTAAAATAGGTTTGAAAATCGAAACACAATGGGATCATATCGTGTGTCTTGTCTTTCAGAATAAGTATTACAAATTTCTAGGGGTTGTGCTACAAGTAGGGTTCCACGTGGAGACCCTGTTGTTCGTACCTGTGACGCATGTTTTCATACACAAGCCCCACAAAACCTGGTGTGTGCTTAATAATTTCTGCTGCCGTCAGAATTCTACAAGAAGTGAATTTAAATTTCTACACATGTCCGTCACGCAGGAATTTCGTAACTAAGCGAATTCCTGAGAAAGTCGAATTTATGGACACGTGTCTGGCTTACTGAATATTCAGGATATTTCAGAATAAGTATTACAGACTTCTAGGGATTGTAGAGGGGGCATCGTAGATAAAGATTAATAAGGAACCCATGTCCGGAAACGTACAATTTCGATGTAAAATAGGTTTGAAAATCGAAACACAATGGGATCATATCGTGTGTCTTGTCTTTCAGAATAAGTATTACAAATTTCTAGGGGTTGTGCTACAAGTAGGGTTCCACGTGGAGACCCTGTTGTTCGTACCTGTGACGCATGTTTTCATACACAAGCCCCACAAAACCTGGTGTGTGCTTAATAATTTCTGCTGCCGTCAGAATTCTACAAGAAGTGAATTTAAATTTCTACACATGTCCGTCACGCAGGAATTTCGTAGACTAAGCGAATTCCTGAGAAAGTCGAATTTATGGACACGTGTCTGGCTTACTGAATATTCAGGATATTTCAGAATAAGTATTACAGACTTCTAGGGATTGTAGAGGGGGCATAGTAGATAAAGATTAATAAGGAACCCATGTCCGGAAACGTACAATTTCGATGTAAAATAGGTTTGAAAATCGAAACACAATGGGATCATATCGTGTGTCTTGTCTTTCAGAATAAGTATTACAAATTTCTAGGGGTTGTGCTACAAGTAGGGTTCCACGTGGAGACCCTGTTGTTCGTACCTGTGACGCATGTTTTCATACACAAGCCCCACAAAACCTGGTGTGTGCTTAATAATTTCTGCTGCCGTCAGAATTCTACAAGAAGTGAATTTAAATTTCTACACATGTCCGTCACGCAGGAATTTCGTAACTAAGCGAATTCCTGAGAAAGTCGAATTTATGGGACACGTGTCTGGCTTACTGAATATTCAGGATATTTCAGAATAAGTATTACAGACTTCTAGGGATTGTAGAGGGGGCATCGTAGATAAAGATTAATAAGGAACCCATGTCCGGAAACGTACAATTTCGATGTAAAAATAGGTTTGAAAATCGAAACACAATGGGATCATATCGTGTGTCTTGTCTTTCAGAATAAGTATTACAAATTTCTAGGGGTTGTGCTACAAGTAGGGTTCCACGTGGAGACCCTGTTGTTCGTACCTGTGACGCATGTTTTCATACACAAGCCCCACAAAACCTGGTGTGTGCTTAATAATTTCTGCTGCCGTCAGAATTCTACAAGAAGTGAATTTAAATTTCTACACATGTCCGTCACGCAGGAATTTCGTAACTAAGCGAATTCCTGAGAAAGTCGAATTTATGGACACGTGTCTGGCTTACTGAATATTCAGGATATTTCAGAATAAGTATTACAGACTTCTAGGGATTGTAGAGGGGGCATAGTAGATAAAGATTAATAAGGAACCCATGTCCGGAAACGTACAATTTCGATGTAAAATAGGTTTGAAAATCGAAACACAATGGGATCATATCGTGTGTCTTGTCTTTCAGAATAAGTATTACAAATTTCTAGGGGTTGTGCTACAAGTAGGGTTCCACGTGGAGACCCTGTTGTTCGTACCTGTGACGCATGTTTTCATACACAAGCCCCACAAAACCTGGTGTGTGCTTAATAATTTCTGCTGCCGTCAGAATTCTACAAGAAGTGAATTTAAATTTCTACACATGTCCGTCACGCAGGAATTTCGTAGACTAAGCGAATTCCTGAGAAAGTCGAATTTATGGACACGTGTCTGGCTTACTGAATATTCAGGATATTTCAGAATAAGTATTACAGACTTCTAGGGATTGTAGAGGGGGCATAGTAGATAAAGATTAATAAGGAACCCATGTCCGGAAACGTACAATTTCGATGTAAAATAGGTTTGAAAATCGAAACACAATGGGATCATATCGTGTGTCTTGTCTTTCAGAATAAGTATTACAAATTTCTAGGGGTTGTGCTACAAGTAGGGTTCCACGTGGAGACCCTGTTGTTCGTACCTGTGACGCATGTTTTCATACACAAGCCCCACAAAACCTGGTGTGTGCTTAATAATTTCTGCTGCCGTCAGAATTCTACAAGAAGTGAATTTAAATTTCTACACATGTCCGTCACGCAGGAATTTCGTAACTAAGCGAATTCCTGAGAAAGTCGAATTTATGGACACGTGTCTGGCTTACTGAATATTCAGGATATTTCAGAATAAGTATTACAGACTTCTAGGGATTGTAGAGGGGGCATAGTAGATAAAGATTAATAAGGAACCCATGTCCGGAAACGTACAATTTCGATGTAAAATAGGTTTGAAAATCGAAACACAATGGGATCATATCGTGTGTCTTGTCTTTCAGAATAAGTATTACAAATTTCTAGGGGTTGTGCTACAAGTAGGGTTCCACGTGGAGACCCTGTTGTTCGTACCTGTGACGCATGTTTTCATACACAAGCCCCACAAAACCTGGTGTGGCTTAATAATTTCTGCTGCCGTCAGAATTCTACAAGAAGTGAATTTAAATTTCTACACATGTCCGTCACGCAGGAATTTCGTAACTAAAGCGAATTCCTGAGAAAGTCGAATTTATGGACACGTGTCTGGCTTACTGAATATTCAGGATATTTCAGAATAAGTATTACAGACTTCTAGGGATTGTAGAGGGGGCATCGTAGATAAAGATTAATAAGGAACCCATGTCCGGAAACGTACAATTTCGATGTAAAATAGGTTTGAAAATCGAAACACAATGGGATCATATCGTGTGTCTTGTCTTTCAGAATAAGTATTACAAATTTCTAGGGGTTGTGCTACAAGTAGGGTTCCACGTGGAGACCCTGTTGTTCGTACCTGTGACGCATGTTTTCATACACAAGCCCCACAAAACCTGGTGTGTGCTCAATAATTTCTGCTGCCGTCAGAATTCCTACAAGAATATCTTCCTCCGACTCAACAGGTGTAGTACAACCCCTAGAAGTCTGTAATACTTATTCTCAAACAACCTGTATAATTCTTTGTTAAATTAGGGAAACTCGGTTTCTGATCCCAACCTATTTAAAGAAAACTGTTTGTCCGAATGAAAACAAAGGACGCATTTCAATTTTGGGTATCAGGTAATCTCCCTCTTCTAATTCTCGGATTTCGCTGATTTTTTTTTTTGAGAATACCTCCCTTGTTTTATTTTAATTGCATATTTTGCATTTCGTTGTGAAACATCGACAATTGCAATCGGTATATGTCTAATAGGCAACTAAGTTATTTATTGGATCAGAAAATCCAACTAAATTTTGTGTAGATGCTCTAATTTATGCTTGAGGTTCATTTACTACTCCTAAAATCTTCAGACTCGGAACTCCTGCTTTTAAGTCCTTACCAGAAGACTTCTCCCTTAGATTTTCCATCTTAAAAATCTAACGAACCTGTTAGGTTTGAATCGCGACCCTCGGAACCAGAAGCAAGAAATTTAACCCCTAGATCACCGAGGTCGATACTTTATATATATAAACTAACTCACTGGTACTATTGGACCCATATGCTCATGGCCGCACGGGCATAAACTCTCTATACATCTCTATCCTGAGCTAATGTTTTCCAAGCATCCCTTGTATAATCTATTTCCTTAAAATCATGGTTAATGTTATTCTTCCACCTCATTCTTGGTCTGCCTACCGGACTCTTTCCCTCTGGTCTTCCTACAAAAAGTTTCCATGCCCCTCCTTCATTCCCCATTCATGTTACTTGTGCTGCCCATCGCAGTCTACGAGACTTAACTCTTCTTATTATATCTGCTTTCTCATAAAGATAATCTAGCTCATTGTTATGCAGTCTTCTCTAATCGCCTGTCTGTTCACCTCTCTTTGGTCCAAACATTTTGCTAAGAACTTTATTCTCAAATACTCATAATATTTTCTCCTCCCCTAAAGTAAGAGTCCATATGCCGCATCCATATGACTGGGAATAACAATTATATATATATACCGGGCTTCCAATATAAACCCGGACCGGCCTCACGGGGTTTCACCCGTCAGGCAGCGCTCTCTCCTCGTCCGAATTTCACTCTGCCAGCCGCTCGTCCTTGAACTAGTCAGTTTACTATCGTTCGGAGACGTCAGCTGACATTAGAGCAGCGCATTTATGTGTGTAAATGTTATTATAAATACGAATCAGCTCGTCGCGTTCGCGAGGAATTTATTCGGAACTTCCCTGGACAATTACCTCCTTCCAGATCGACAATCCACGATCTTGTGACTAAATCTGAGACCACTGGTTCAGTACAAAATAAGAAACACACGCGAAGGCGTACGGTTCTCCCCAGATCTAACAGTGTGTGATTTTTATTTGTGGGGTAGCCTGAAAGACAAAGTGTACAAAACAAATCCGCACACATTGGAAGAACTGAAGAACAACATAAGAAATGAAATCAGAAACTTGACAGTGCCCGAACTACAGCGTGTCAACCTAAATGTGTTTTCTCGGTATAATGCCTGTTTAACTGCGGGAGGACAACATTTCCAGCATTTTCTATAAGGTAAGAAACTGTTCAAGGACGGGTGGCAGGCAGGGTGAATTGCGGGAGGAAGAGACAGCACTGCGTGCCGGGTGAAACTCCGTAAGGCCGGTCCGGTTTTATATTGGAAGCCCTTTATATATATTACACACTATAATAAACTAAAGTTCAAATATTTTGTTTCTTATAAAGTTATAACTATCAAACAATAACTAAACAGTTAATAGATATTTTACATATTAGCTGAATATTCAGAAAGAAAAATATAAAAAACTACAAACGCTTCTGAACAAGGCACAGTGTATCGAGAGAAAGATACATGTTTGCATTACTGTCAATACTGAACAGATGACTTAGCACCGTCCCAAACCCATCGTCCTCGATCAACTCGTTTGGAATATATTGTGTTACCTTTACAACAGTATTTGGAAGATGCATCCGAAAGGTCTAAAAAAATTTTTGACAGAAAAATGAAACTGAAATTATATTTAGTTAAGGATGACACAGACCTCATAAAATCATTAGTACAAAGTGTTATGTTGAATCTGAATGGCACAAGGAGTAGGCAGCGTATAGGCAGATTTTTTTTTTTTTTTTTTTTGCTATTTAACTCATGCCACAAATGCTAGTAAACGACCAATCACGTTTCAATGAATGTTGTTTTACAACCAATGACAGTCGTGTTTCACCTCGCTCTTTATCGATTTCTCTTTATCAGCTCCTGCTTTTGTGATAAAGAAAGATCCTCCTTTTTAATGTTCTGAACAGGTCAAAGCATTATTTTTCTCCAACAAATACATTGAATATAGCAAATTAATGAAAAGATTCCTTGATTTTACTGAGTTGTTTACTAAAAAATAAATGAATAACCCGTAATGTTGATTATGATATATAGTTTGATGTGTTTCATTATTTCTCCACTTGGGTGCACTCTTACAATATTGCGATCTTATTTGGCAATAAATAATATGATCAAGCAGCAGTGAATGAACATAATCTCACATTTCTGATTTGTTTTCAAACATCGCCGTTTACATTAAATATATAAATATTTTTAAATAACTATAGTTAAACAATGATTTGTGAGTAAACAGCTTAATTTTATTCGTTAAATAGTCCTAACAAATGCCACTCTTGATTTCCAAATTCTCTAGATAAATTCACTCCTCACTTCGTGAGTCGTGAATTTATCAGTAATTTGCAAATCACTCGTGGCATTACTTATGAATACTTTTGAAATCCACAATGGGTTAAAGCAGGGAGATGCATTATCTCCGCTGCTATTAAATTTTGTACTAGAGCATGCCATTAAATCTTTGGAGGATAAAGAGGGTCTACAACTCAATGGTATTAATAAGCTGTTAGTTTGTGCTGATGATGTAGTACTATTGGGCAACAGCGAAGATATACTAAAGACCAAACGCACACACTATTGAGTAACACTAAGAAATTGGGACTGGAAGTAAATATCAATAAAACTAAATATATGGTCACACATATAAATTCATTATATAATGGAAATGGACAGTTAATGACAAATGAGGGAAATTTTGAGGAAGTGGCTGAATTCAAATACTTAGGAACAATAATCACAAATAGGAATGAGATGCACAAAGAAATTAAACATAGGCTCAATTCTGGAAATGCGAGCTATTATGCATTACAGAGACTCTTGACGTCCCAACTCCTTTCAAAAAACATTAAACTGAAAATATATAAAACCATTATTCTACCAGTTATATTATATGGATGCGAAACATAGACTCTTACTTTATGGGAGGAAAGGAGATTACGAGTATATGAGAATAAAGTTCTTAGGAGAATTTTTGGACCAAAGAGAGAAAAGCAGACAGGTGAATGGACAAGACTACGTAACACTGAACTACATGGTATATATAGAAAGCCAGATGTAATAAGAACAGTTAAGTCTCGTAGACTGCGAGGCAGGATAAGTGGCACGAATGGACAATGAAAGACGTTCATGGAAGTTTCTTGTAGAAAAACCAGAGGGAAAACGCCCAGTTGGTAGACAAAAACGAGGTGAGAGAATAACATTAACTATGATTTGAGAGAAGTATATTATACAGGGGATGATTGGAAAACATTAGCTCGGGATATGGATGTATGGAGAGCTTATGTTCGCGCGGCCATGAACCTACGGGTTCGATAGTGCCAGTGAGTTAGTTAGTTAGTATTAGTTATGTTGTATGGTGCAGATACATGGACTTTAGGTAGACACGAAGAAAAAAATTACAATAGAAATGGATTTTTGGCGAAGGGCAACAAGAAAATCAAGAAAGGAGAAATTTCGGAACCAGAAAATTAAAGAAATAATTAATGTTAAGCATAACATTAAAGAAGTAATAGAAGAACGAAGATTGAAATGGTATGGACACATGAAGAGGATGGAGAATAATAGAATCCCAAGAATGATGCTAGATTGAAATGCTGAAGGCATGAGGAGGGGGAAACCCACGGAACAGTGAATGGATGAAGTGAGAAGAAACATGATCAGCAGACACCTCAAAGAAGATGAGGAGGATAGAAATATGTGGCGAAGCAAAATACATTTGGGCTGAATGTAGAAAAAATCCTTTAAAAATACTAGAATGGGTGCCACTTGGTAGGAGAAGAAAGAGAAGGCCAAAAATAAAGTGGATTGATGGTTTTTAAACAACATGAGGGAAAAAAGAAGTGGACAATGGAGATTGGAATGACAGTAGATTAATTGAGCGCTGTAATATGTAAAACATTGTGAAACCTACAAAATAAATTTTGCTCATGATTATTTTCAATGTCTACTTGCTATGGTCGCTGAAGATCTATAAAAAATTATCATAAGTAATGCCACGAGTGATTACCAATTTATCTAGAGAATTTGGAAATCAAAAGTGGCATTTGTTAGGACTGTTTAACGAATAAAATTAGGCTATTTACTCACAAATCATTATTTAAATATAGTTACTTTAAAATATTTATTTATTTAATGTAAACGGCGATGTTTGAAAACAAATGAGAAACGTTATGTTTCGTTTCTCCATCCACTGCAACAAGATCATATGTTATATACTGCCATCTGGCGTGGGAAACTTGAAATATCATCGCAATATTATAAGAATACATCCTAGCGGAGAAAAAATTAAACACATCAAACTGTATATTATAACCAAAATTATAGGTTATTAATTTATTTTTAGTAAACAACTCAGTAAAATCATTATTTAAAAACACAATTATAGAACACAGAATCATAAAAAAGAACTCGGTAATATCATTATTTAAAAACACAATTATTGAACACACAATTGTCAAATTTGTATTTCGTCTATAACTTCATTTGAAGCACAGCCAAATCTTGTTTCCGCCATTTTGAACATTCAAATATGGTGGCTTTACTGTTCACTCAGTCACTGCAAAATAATGGTCAGACCTGTTCAGAATATTAAAAAGGAGGAGCTTTCTTTAATATGGTAAATATAACACTGATAAATATTTCGTGAAACACGACTCTGATTGGTTGTAAAACAGAAATCATTGAAACGTGATTAGTCATTGACTCCTATTTAGGGCATGAGTTAAATAGTCATAAGTAATGTCACGAGTGATTTCCAAATTATCGATAAATTCACGACTCACGAAGTGAGGAGTGAATTTATCTAGAGAATTTGGAAATCAAGAGTGGCATTTGTTAGGACTGTTTAACGAATAAAATTAAGCTGTTTACTCACAAATCATTATTTAAATATAGTTATTTAAAAATATGTATTTATTTATTTAATGTAAACGGCAATGTTTGAAAACAAATGAGTAGCGATGTTTGAAAACAAATGAGAAACAATTGTTATGCTTGTTCATCATTGCAAACAGATCATATTATTTATTTCCAAAGGATCGCAAAGTTGTAGGAATGCACCCTAGTGGAAAGAATTTATAACCAACATCATTGGTATTAATTAATTTCTGATGCCCTATGATGTAAATATGTCAATTATATTTTTCTGCAATGTTATTTCGTGGGAAATAATTCGCTTAAGAAAAAAGCAAACGGTGGTTTCTTTTTTTATAGTACAGTCAATTGTTACAAATGTTTTTATATTATCTCCCGCAAGCGCTATCAGCTGACATTCGTGCACTATATATACAATCTGGTAGCCGTATTTCTTAGAGAGTCAGTCAGTGCAAAATAATGCTATGACCTATTCAGAGAGTTAAAAAGGAGGAGCTTTCTTTAACATGATAAACTTCTTTGATAAATTCGAGGGGAAACAAACCGACTGTGATTGGTTGTAATTAAAAAATCATTGAAATGTAATTGGTCATTGAATCCCATTTGGGGCATGCGTTAAATAGTCGTAAGTAACGTCACGAGTGATTTATAAATTGTCTAGAGGATTACGAAATCAAGAGTGGCACTTGTTAGGACTATTTAACGAATAGAATTATGTTGTTTACTCAAAAGTCATTATTTAAATACAGTTACTGGTACTTTAAAATATTTATATATATTTAATGTAAACGGCGATGTTTGAAAATAAATTAAAATTTATAAAGTAGTGTGAAATTCCCAATAAATGTCTTAACTAAGAAGCCGCCAGTTGCAAAGATAGAAGCTATGGTTTCAAGCATTTGACGCAAGGGAATTACAACGTATATAAGAGAAAAAATTGCGTCTAGATCGCAACTCGCCTCGGTAGCTCAGTTGGTAGAGCACTTGGCCCGGAAAGCCAAGGGTCCCGGGTTCGAGTCTCGGTCTAGGCGAACATTTTTCTCTTCAAATATAATGTCTGATTATGTATATTCACTGCAACTTGATCATATTATTTCTTGCCAAATAGGATCGCAATATTGTAATAATGCACCCTGGTGGAGAAATAATGAAACACTATAAACTGTATATTATAATCAACATTATAGGTGATCGATTTATTTTTTAGTAAACAATTCAGTAAAATCAAGGAATCTGTTCATTATTTGCTATATTCAATGTATTTGTTGGAGAAAAATAATGCTCTGACCTGTTAAACATTAAAAAGGAGGAGCTTTCTTTATCGCAAAAGCAGGAGCTGATAAAGAAAAATCGATAAAGAACGAGGTGTCATTGGTTGTAAAACAAAATTCATTGAAACGTGATTGGTCATTGATTACCATTTGGGGCATGAGTTAAATAATCAGAAATATTTTCTTGAGAAAAACCTTAATAACTTCATTGCTTCGGAATTCGCTAAAAGAGTTGCCTGTGTACTTCTGGTAACCCTAAACCCAACAAAGAAAGAAACAGAAATAAATGGAGGGAACAGCGTTCTATAATGTCACGCCACTGGCGATTGTAAACATAATCTTATAATTGTGTTGTAAATGTCATGTAGAAATGAAAAGAACCGTAAAGAAAGTAATTTTCCTCACGATTTGAGCATCACCTGGTGGTGGCATGGAGAAGCGTCACGCGGCGAGTTACCACGTGGACACGCGTTGTTCACCACGTGACTAACTCATTCAGGGAACATCATCATCTCTCCTTCACTACAACTATTACCGCTATTTTAGGTGTAACCAAGAACACACAACTAACCACATGCAAATGCCAAAGTTAGGGGGAGGGAATTAGGACATCGCACCCCTTAAAAATAAAAATAAGAACACATTTTATTGGGAATACATTTTTGGATACAGAATTGACATCCGATTGAGCAAGTGCTCGGTTGCAGTTCAGGTACAGAATTTAATACATGCAGAAGATATACAATAAATTATGAGTAAGGTTCAAAAATAAAAAATGCACTCTAATACAAAAGTCTTCTTCTTCCTTTCAAGACTTAAGCCAAGGCCTATTACGATCCTATAGAAAATTTTCCCTCCAACGTTTCATAGGATCTTCGTCCTCTTGATATATAATTATAAACAGCTTTGGGAATCCGATTTGAACTCATTCTTTCAATATGGTGTTTCCAATTTAGTTGGTACTTGTTTAATATATTCCAAAATTGGCGTTGTCTTCAATTCTTTTAAGATATCGGTGTTCCTTTTCCGATCCCATCTGGTGTAACCCGCTCTTCTGCCCATTAATCTCATTTCACAAGCCGTTATTCTGCTTTCATGTTGTCTTTTTAGTGTCCATGCTTCACTGCCATAGGTCAACACTGGTCTAGCCAAAGTGTTATATAAACGTAATCTGGTGTTTTTTTGTACAAGGGATGGTTTCATAACTTGATTAATAATTCCCAAACTTTTATTATAACTATTAATTTTTTACAGGGATATCATTTTCATCCCAGATAGAGAGATAATATCCAAGATATTTAAATTGATTAGATCTCTCTAAAATGTTATTCTGGAGACAGATTTTACTTTGTATGAGGTCCTTCCCATGTAATGCCATAATTTTAGTTTTGTTAATTGATATTTCCATATTAAATTTGGCACCTAGTTTTTGTAAATTATAAATTGATCGTTGTAAATAATTTTCGGAAAGTGCCAGAAGAGATAAATCGTCTGCAAAAAGAATAGTAATCGAGTTTGAGGTTCCTATTGATGGTAAAAGTAATTAATACAAGGAGAATAAAATAATATTTGTGTGTGGATATAAATAATGTTGTGGATTTAAGTTTGATAACATTTTACTTTGTAGAAATATATATATTTTTTTCAAATGCCCCAGGTTTGTCTTTCGGCATTCCTCGTTTCTCTTCTGACATGGCGTACTTGTAACCCACTTCTGAGGTTGGGGCGCCTGGAAGGCGGGGTTACGTTGCCCCGATGATATGATGGGTGATGATGATGATGATGATAATGGTGCGCCAGGAGAGTCCCTAATCCTAAGCTTAACCTAAGATGAATATGAATGATGACGATTGCGATGGCCATATGATTTCGGGGACCGTTTGGGCCTTAAAGTTTTTCTGGCATTTGTCTTACAGGTGAGGAAAAACCCCGATAAAAACCTCACCCAGAAAAACTGTCCCGACCGGGGATCGAACCCGGGCCCGCTGCGTGACAAGGCAGCACGCTACCCCGAGACCACAGCGGTGGACACTTTGTAGAAATATACATTTTTAAAACTTTCTGAGAGATCTCTTGATTAATGAAAAATGTGTTCTTTCTGGAACACGAAATGGGAATGGAAACAACTTTTATAAGATTCATGATGTGTTCCGTTGAGGTTTATTCAAAATTAATATAAAATTATAGAATATTCACCTGAAAGGTCCGTCTCCTCAACTTAATTATCATTTAACTGTTAAATGATAATTAAGTTGAGGAGACGGACCTTTCAGGTGAATATTCTATAATTTTATATTAATTGGGAATGGAAACATAGTGACGACTATGTGCCTGAGTGTGTGTGTGTGTGAGAGAGAGAGGGGGGGGAGGGAACTACATTATCTTTATAGGAAATCAGATGTAATAAGAGCAGTTAAGTCTCGTAGACTGTGGTGGGCATGACATGTGGCACGAATGGGGAATTAAAGGGGATCATGGAAGCATCTTGTAGGAAAACAGAGGGATGACGCCCAGTTGATAGACCAAGAATGAGGTGGGAGAATAATATTAACCATGGTTTAAGGTAATTAGATTATACAGAGGATGACTGGAAGACATCATTAGCTCAGGATGGAAATGTGTTCAGAGCGTATGTCCGCTCGGCCATGAACCTACGGGTTCGATAGTGAGTTAGTCATATATATATATATATATATATATAGTTATATGATTGATTATATTACACTAAGAATGAAATGAAATAATTTTGCAGGATATAATATAAACTAAAAAACGCTATTTATTTTAATTTAACAATATTTAAATACTGTATTGTAATTTATTATATTTTTTCTCAACTGCTACTGTGTCGGAGTAAAGTCGTTGAATCGTAAGCATCGGATACGGGTTCGATCTCCCGTTGGACAAGTTTCCTGATTGAGGAAGTTTCGGGGTCTTACTAACCTGCAAGACAAATGTCGGAAAACTTTAAGGCCCAAATGTCCCCGAAAATTATTTGGCCATCATCATCATCCTATTATTTTCGCCTTGTTTATGAACGAATGGCGTGTCTTGCCTTAAATATTTGTGTTGTCTCGGAGGTGACCCGAATTCAGTTGATCTCTCATTCGGAAAGGCTTCTATGTGTCCTTATATAGTCAAAAAAACAGACTATGTATGCGATCTGTTTAAACATTTCTCCCTACTGGTCGTGCCACTGTAAGCCCGTGGTGGCATAGGACAGGTAAAAGAAGACCTACATAAAAGAAAGAGTTTTGAGTTAAGAATAAAAATGAAAAAAACGTTTTTATTAAATCTGTGTTTAGTTTGCTTAGTTAAGGATTGGATATAATTATTAGTTATAATTAATTAATTATATAGGCCTAATATAAGACCCAAATAACTATTATTAGATCTGGCGAAATTCCTTTTTCTAGGGCTGCCACAAGTCCTGTTTTACCCTATACGCCCTCTTTTTTAGGCTCACTTGTCTCCTTATTCCTTGTTTGGACTAAATCCTCTATTGTCCTATTTTTAAGGCCACCAGGTATAAGTTTTCTAGTCAAAATTCAATATCTCAATTTCCTTGCAAGATATGTACGCCTATACGAAACTTGCACCATAAATCAAACTATTTTTATACAGCATACACAGATAATTAGACTATATGCAATTGTCAAAGTCAGTAGAGAGCTTCTGGAACCCAACCGGGATCAATGAATTTTTAGGGTGCAAAATTAAAGGGAGGTACTTTAATCCGTGGGTCCCGTGTCTGAAGATTTTCGGTCTTACAAAACAACCTCAAGCCTGAAAAAGATACTTTTGATTAAAATTTGAAATAATACTTAGTTGCTTCTACTAGACGACTCATTGAGACGACATGCTGACAAGATCACTGACATTTGTAGGGAAGTAAGCATAAGTAAATCAAATTTATCAAGAAACCACAAAGGGAAGGCTAATGCGAGGGCCCTGAAGTCAAGAGAGAGAGAGAGAGAGAGAGAGAGAGAGAGAGAGAGAGAGAGAGAGAGAGAGAGAGAGATAAATGCTAGCATAAAACGCTAAAAGCATAAATGATTTTAAAACTGCTAAAAATCACTATCCTTGACATCATTATCATCGACCTTAAGAATTAGGCCTTCTGGCCTGTTCCGTCTCAAAGTAGTTGTTCACACCATCTCTTCAATGGTTGGTCTATATTTCTGTTTTCCTTTTCATAAGTAATGCCACGAGTGATTTCCAATTTATCTAGAGGATTTGGAAATCAAGAGTGGCATTTGTTAGGACTATTTAACGAATAAAATTAAGCTGTTTACTCACAAATTATTATTTAAATATTGTTATTTTAAAATATGTATACATTTAACGTAAACGGCGATGTTTGAAAACAAATAAGAAATTTTTGGTTATGTTTCATTTGTAGATCACTGCAACTTGATCATACTATTTATTGTCAAATAGGATCGCAATATTGTAAGAATGCACCCTAGTGGAGAAAAAATGAAACACATCAAACTGTATATTATAACCAACATTATAGGTTATTAATTCATTTTTTTCGGAAACAACTCAGTAAAATCAATATTTAGAAACACAAATATTGAACACACAATTAACAATGTGTAGGTCGAATGAATCTGTTCATTATTTGCTACATTCAACGTATTTGTTAGAGAGTCGGTCACTGCAAAATAATGCTCTGACCTGTTCAGAATATTAAAAAAGGAGGAGCTTTCTTTATTTTGGTAATCAAAATTCGATAATTATCGAGGTGAAACACGACTATGATTGGTTATAAAACAAAATTCATTGAAACGTGATTGGTTATTGACTCCATTTGGGGCATGCGTTTAATAGTCAATTATAATGTATCCTTGGGTCTGGCATTTGTTGAATGTGATCTCTCCAGTTTGTTCTGTATTTTTTAACTATACATGTAATTGATTCTGCGTTTAATTCTTCTCTAATATCTATGTTCCTTCTGTGGTCTAGTAACTTATAACCTGATACAAATCGGAGAAATCTCCTCTCGGATTATTCAATTTGTCTTAACTGGTCTGATGTTACGGGCACCCGGTACTAATCTCCTTGCAATTTTGTTAAAAATATACAACAAACAAAAATAATGTTTTCAGCTTATTTTTAAGTTATGTACATGAAAATTATGTCACTAATTAAACAAGTCTTCCTGAACATAATGCCACTCTGGTTAACTTTTTTAGACATATTTCTTCATGAGTAATTAAAAATACAAAAAAAAAATGAAAATAAAAAATCCAACTTCTTAAAAGTACTGTATTGGTACAATTTTATTAAAAAATACTTATCCAATATTGTTTCCAAAATTTAGCATGTTATCGTCCATAGCTCATTTTGACAATAATAAGGTTTGCTTTTATTCAGATATGGATTGTGATACATTTATAAAAAATTTGAATACCAAACATGTTTTTTGTTAAAAATTTTTCATACATTTTTTTATTTCAAATGCTATCAATAGCACAAAGATGAATTTACCTTATTAAAAAAAATATTAATAACATTCACAGAAGTATTAATTTCACAATGGAATTAGAAACAAATAATAGTATACATTTATTGGATTTATCAATAAAACACATTGATAATAAGTTTGAGTTTGGTATCTTTCACAAACCATCTCATACTGAT
The DNA here is from genome assembly GCA_030220185.1 of Diploptera punctata. Lineage (NCBI taxonomy): Eukaryota > Metazoa > Arthropoda > Insecta > Blattodea > Blaberidae > Diploptera > Diploptera punctata. Next base: position 31,920 of record JASPKZ010010255.1, read on the forward strand.
ACCACTATCCATAGTTCTTCACTTCACCCATATACTCATAAGATGGCAGCCTTTAATAGTTACATTCATAGACTTTTAAATATCCCTCTTTCACCCTTGGAATATAATAATGAATTGAATATTATTAAACAATTGGCTGTTAATAATGGCTACAACCCTGAAATTATAGAATGTTTAATTAAGAAGGTTCATTACAAAAAAGCAATTAACAAAGTTTTTCCTTTACCCAAAGAAAACAAAGAAATATGTCGTTATGTCATACATAGGCCCACTTTCAAATAAAATATCTAAACACTTTAAAGAGTTGAACATTAATGTGGCACTTAAAACTAATAAAACTCTACAAAATATAATAAAAAACAATAAAACCAAAACAAAAAAAGAAAAATTATCAGGTGTATATAAATTGAAGTGTGGCACATGTGACAATGTCTATATAGGACAAACTGGTAGACCTTTTATCTCTCGGATAAAGGAACACATGAGAGCATATAACAGAAATTTAGAAAATTCAAACTATGCTAACCACCTATTCCAATTTAATCATTGTTTCAATCCAAATTTTGAAATTTTACATATTTGTGATAAGGGTAAGAAGTTAGATCTTTTGGAGGCTGTAGAAATTAATAAATTTAAAAGTAGTAAAAAACTGTTAAATTCTCAACTTGATTTGAATGAATCCCCTTTGTTAAATTTAAAAATTTAAATAAATATTGTTGTATTGTTGCTTAGATCAGTTGGAACACAATTCATAATTTGTTAACATGTCTGAAGAAGGTACAGTGTACCGAAACAGCTGTCACTGAATTATATAATAAATATGAAAATCAAATAAAACTACGTTTTATTTTTATTTAATTAATAAGGTTTGCTTTTGTTCAGATATGGATTGTGATATATTTATAAAAAATTTGAATACCAAACATGTTTTTTGTTTAAAATTTTTCATACATTTTTTTTATTTCAAATGCTATCAATAGCACAAAGATGAATTTACCTTATTATTATGGAGTTCTTTAAACTGCATACCCATGCCAAAAATTATTCTCCTATATTTTATAGTTTCAGAGAAAAGTGTATCAAAATATGAAAAATGCAAGTTACGGGAAAAGGAAAAAAAAAAAAAAGTACACATTAGCAGAACACAGAGACGCCATTTTTAAAAATCAATTTTTATGGGCTTAAATGTCCAAAACTGACAAAATAATATTACAGATTTTTTTTAAGCAAAATTTAAAAAATCGATTTTTTAACCTAAATAAGTAATGGATGCCCTTAAGGTTTAGCATTGACTTTCATGTACTCGTAATAACAAAGGCAATGCAATTACATTATAATTTATATTCTCCATACATCTTAACAGTTTTAAGATTTGTTAATATATCTACCTAATGCCTTGTATAAAAAGCGATAAATTAATTCATCATAGTTTATTACTTTCTTTGTATTTTATTTTCATCTTTTCTTTTTATGTAAGTTATAGTAGATTCGAGCTGTTATTCCTTTCTGTATTCATTCTATCATTAATTTAATTGTAATTGTATTTAATTTTATTGTATTATTGGACATTGTTTTCATTATTATTCAATTTGACAGATAATTAATTGTTTAGTATGATTATTATTGCAATTTTTTGTATTTATATGTAAGATATGTTTGTCCTGGTGAGTGGAAGAGAAGGCCACATGGCCTTAACTCCACCAGGCTAAATAAATATATTATAACAATTGAAAGGAATTGGGTGTTTACATTCTCTAAATCCATTTTTAGCTGAATATGTCCTTCGATACCATGTCCAGGTGAAAGAAAGTCTGAGGTGTGTAAATAACCAATTACATTCCTTTGAATCGACCAGCCTCGTGGGCTAGTGGTTAAGCGTTTATGACTACAGTTCATGAGGTACCGGGTTCGATTCCCGATAAGACCACAGGCATTTTTCCTTAAAGCGAATTATTTCTGTGGTTGCCAATGATCTGGGTTTTAGGTTAAGTTTATGTTAAGAACTCTCTTGGCTCTTCGCTATCATTTATCACCCATTATATCATCGGGAGGCGGCTCCATGGCTCAAGCGGTTTGACATTCGTCTCTCACCGCTGGGGTCCTCAGATCGTGTCTCGGTCTCTCCATGTGGGTTTCGTGGTAGACAAAACTGAGTTTGGGCAGGTTTTTCTCGGGGTTCCTCGCGTATTCCCCTGTCACAAATTTAATTTCACAATTTCTACACACTCATCTCATCCATTTCGTTTCATTTCGTTCATCCGTATAGCAGGATTTTAATATTATAATAAATATTAAAGTTAATAATTTTGTATTTTAAAATTCTTTTAATATTTAAATATAACTACAGCTAATGACAAATGAGGGAAATTTTGAGGAATTGGCTGAAATCAAATACCTAGGAACAATAATCACAAATAGGAATGAGATGCACAAAGAAATTAAACATAGGCTCAATTCTGGAAATGCGTGCTATTATGCATTGCAGAGACTTTTGATGTCCCAACTCCTTTCAAAAAAACGTTAAGCTGAAAATATATAAAACTATTATTCTACCAGTTATATTATATGGGTGCGAAACATGGACTCTTACTTTAAGGGAGGAAAGGAGATTACAAGTATTTGAGAATAAAGTTCTTAGGAAAATTTTTGGACCAAAGAGAGATGAACAGACAGGTGAATGGAGAAGACTACATAACAATGAACTACATGGTCTTTACAGGAAGCCAGATATAATAAGAACAGTTAAGTCCCGTAGACTGCGATGGGCAGGACATGTTGCACGTATGGGGAATGAAAGACGTGCATGGAAACTTCTTGTAGGAAAGCCAGAAGGAAAACGCCCAGTTGGTAGACCAAGAATGAGGTGGGAGAACAACATTAACTATGATTTGAGGGAAGTAGATTATACAGGGAATGATTGGAAAGCATTAGCTCAGGATAGGGATGTATGGAGAGCTTATGTCCGTGCGGCCATGAACCTACGGGTTCGATAGTGCCAGTGAGTAAGTAAGTAAGTAAGTAAGTATTTAAATATAACTTAAATAAAGAAAAAATCTAAATAATGAATTGTTGTTCATTGTTGAATAAAAATGTCTCAGCAACAATTAAATAAATTTGTATTACATTAAGTCTTTCTAAAAGCAGGATACAGACTGCGGAAATGCTGTTTTTACGTAATGTGAAAGGATGCACAAGAGCGGATAGAATAAGGAATGAAACTATACGAGAAGAATTAAATATATATAAAATTGAAGATAAAATCTGCGAAAATAACAAGAAATGGAAAGAACACTTAATGAGAATGAACAATGAAAGAATACCAAAAAAGAACCTTCCTGTATAATCCCAGAGGAACAAGAGATGTTGGCCGACCACGTAGAAAGATGGACTCCACTTTTAACTTCGGTGGAACAGGCTGCAGAGCCTAAACCTTGTAGTAGAAGAAGAAGAAGAAGTATTTCTAAATAATGCTTTTAAAAATTGTTTTAAGTCATTGTTGTCAGAATTATAAAGCTTTCTGTTATAACTGTAATAAGAACACATGCTTTACTTTACATTTTTAAATGAAAGTAAACTCAACTCTGATTGGATGTTAAAACAATTAACTTTTTGATTTAACAAATCAAATTTAAACCTTATATTTAATGGACTATTAACCAATATAATTTAAAATTACCATCATGTACTAGTCATTCTGCATACAACTTTCCACCAAGATAGAAGCAAGAAGAGTTCTCAAGATAAAATGTAATATTTAATACAAGAATAATTGATTCCAGAAAAGAAAAGAATTTATTTTAATTGATAGTGAAGAATAATACCACTTACATTTACTTGATCTGCTGGGAACCTACAAAGTGAATAAATTTGTAATTATTTCTACAAGAAACATTTTTTTATGATTTTGAAGTGTTTTCCTATCAAATGTACCAACTACCGACCCTAAGAAGAGAATTCGGCTCTACCGAAAATTAAACCCAACCTAAACCAGTAATTCTTTTTGGGACACCAATCCTTCTTTAAAATGTTACAACATCGGGCATGAAGAGAATTGCTGCTTCAAAATGTCACCACAACTTGGGACAGCAATTTACTTCTTGATCCGCCCCTGTGACGGTATGTCAAGGAGTGGTCGGCCAGCACCTTTTTAGTCTACATACCTCTATAAATACAGGGGCATCATCTTATCTCTCGATCCGACCCTGAGTTGGACACGAGTTGAGCATATATTTATTTTTATATCATATTCCCAAGAATTATGGGATTTAGATGGAAATTTTTAAGTGAAATTTAAATTTGAATTTACCTTTATATTATTTACGAGTCCACCGCTGTGGTCTCGAGGTAGCGTGCTGCCTTGTCACGCAGCGGGCCCGGGTTCGATTCCCTGTCGGGACAGGCTCCTGGGTGAGGTTTTTTTCGGGTTTTTTCGGGGAGTTAAGATAAATCTCTGGAAGCTTAGGGCCAACGATCCCCGAAAATCATCCTGTCATCATCATCATCATTATCATTACCATCATCCTTCACCGGTGTGGAAAGCTACGGGAAGCTACCACACCTATAAGCTGCAAAGCATAGCATGAAGGTGCTATGATTGCAGTGAAAGACCTGCCCTCGGACAGAATTACTATGGATGGACGGATTATTTATGATAAAACTATGAAATGTAATTAATAAACTAGGAGTAGATACCCTATTATTTATGAATTAAAAGATTATACTGGAGTAGTAATAGTTATGGTCTTGAAACTTAAAAAAAATGGCGGTAGCGTAGTCCATTTAGAGGAATCTACGGTTACGTAACTTCGCCTTCCAGGTACTCCAACCTAAGAAATGGATTACAATTCCGCCAATGCCAGGGTAGACAGCTAGAAATGTCATAAAAGACAACCTGATGGTATTGGACAAAACAAATTCTTTGAATTCCACTATTTCCTAACTAAAATTTATTCTGGACGAATACCACCATATGTTGATGAGTTCAGTGTCTTATTTAACATGTTTCTGGATTAAACATAATCTACCTATAAAATGGCCTCTTATGTATTGTTTTTTCAAGTCTGCAGCGACTTTTAATGTCTGAACGAATTGGAATAAGTCTACACAAAGACATAAAGTAGATATGGCAGTAACAGTTTATATAATTGTATAGATAGCACATGTAAGTGGTTACGTAAGAGTTGCTTCAGATGTATGGCCGAGCCCGCTTGTTATAACAACTTATATAACAGCTCTTTTGTTTAATTTAAGACTGTCCACAATATTAAAGAAATTGTCAACACCTACTGCACTCCTTTAAGTTTATATAGCAGGGGTGTAACCGATTATAACGCGTAATCTGACAACCAAAATATTATTTATTTAATCAATTGAGTTGGTGTTTACTTGATGAAAATCCATATTTATTAATTAAATAAAAATAAAACGTAGTTTTATTTGATTTTCATATTTATTATATAATTCAGTGACAGCTGTTTCGGTATACTATACCTTCTTCAGACATGTTAAATTATGAATTGTGTTCCAACTGATCTAAGCAACAATACAACAATTATCATCATCATCATAGTACATTCACGAATTTTAGGCCATTTGTTGACCTGTTTCGGCCTCAAGAGAAACACCATCCAAAAAGTCTTTTGAGTGGACGTCCTGATCTTCTTCTTCCTGCAGGTTGATATCTTAACATTTGTTTGGGTATTCTGTGATCTTCCATTCGATGAACATGTTGTATCCATCTTGACTTATAATCAGAAATTTTGTTTTCTAAAGGTTCCATATGTAATTCTTCTAAGATGTCTTCATTTTTTTTGTGATCTAGTAGTGTGTATCCTGCAGTCCTCCGAAGATCTCATTTCGGCAGATCTAAGTCTCTGTATATCCTTCTGTTTCAACGTCCATACTTCGCTACCATACAAAAGAGTTGGAAGAGCCAGTGTTTTATACACTTTTAATCTTGAATGCTTTTGGACTAACTGTGGCTTGAAGATAGAATTTATTAACCCTAAAATTCTTTAAAATTTAGATATTTTTGCATTTACATCCTTTTCTTCTTCATATGAGATATTGCATCCTAGATAACCAATACAACAATATTTATTTAAATGTTTAAATTTAACAAAGGGGATTCATTCAAATCAAGTTGAGAATTTAACAGTTTGTTACTACTTTTCAACTTTACAAAATATAATAAAAACAATAAAACCAAAATAAAAAAAGAAAAATTATCAGGTGTATATAAATTGAAGTGTGGCACATGTGACAATGTCTATATAGGACAAACTGGTAGACCTTTTATCTCTCGGATAAACGAACACATGAGAGCATATAACAGAAATTTAGAATATTCAAAATATGCTAAGCACCTATTCCAATTTAATCATAGTTTCGATCCAAATTTTGAAATTTTACATGTTTGTGATAAGGGTAAGAAGTTAGATCTTTTGGAGGCTGTAGAAATAAATAAATTGAAAAGTAGTAACAAACTGTTAAATTCTCAACTTGATTTGAATGAATCCCCTTTGTTAAATTAAAAAATGTAAATGAATATTGTTGTATTGTTGCTTAGATCAGTTGGAACACAATTCATAATTTGTTAACATGTCTGAAGAAGGTACAGTGTACCGAAACAGCTGTCACTGAATTATATAATAAATATGAAAATCAAATAAAACTACGTTTTATTTTTATTTAATTAATATTATTTATTTAGCCTGGTGGAGTTAACGCCATGTGGCCTTCTCTTCACTCACCAGGGCCAACATATATTACATCAGAATATAACAATCATAATTAACTCTAATATTAAATAAATAAAATATTAGGGGAACATCAAAAGTTCTATTATGCTAAAACGGAAATAAAATATCGTGGGACAATAATTACAAATAGGAATGAGATGTACAAATAAATTAACATAGGCTGAATTCTGGAAATGCGTGCTATTATGCATTACAACCATTCTTGTCCCAACTCCTTAAAAAAAAAAGCGCGACAGGCCTTGAAGGCCCTTGGCCTACTAGACAGCTGTTGGCCTCACGTCCGCATTTGTTAATCACAGAGGTAGACGATCATAAGCCAGTGTAGGGGTGACATGTGGTCAGCATGTCGGGTCCCCCAGCCGTAGGAAAACCAGAGGGAAAACGCCCAGTTGGTAGACCAAAAATGAGGTGGGAAAATAACATTATCCATGGTTTGAGGGAAGTAGATTGTACAGGGGATGATCAGAAAACATTAGCTCAGGATAGGATATATGGAGAGCTTATATCCGCGCGGCCATGAACCTACGGGTTCGATAGAGCCAGTGAGTTAGTTTTAGTTAGTTATTATTATATTTTATAAAATACCATCCCTCGTAGAAATACGAATTATACAGGCTAAATGGAAATGGACAAATAATAACAAATGAGGAAAATTTTGAAGAAGTGGCTGAATTTAAATACATAGGAACAATAATTACAAAAAAAAAGGAGTGAGAAGATGAAAGAAATTAACATAACCTCAACTCTAGATATGTATCCTATTGTTCATTATAGGGACTCCTGTCATCAAAATTCTCTAAAAAAGTTCACCATACACCAATCATGAATTTAGGCCAATGTTGACCTGTATTGGTCTCAACTAGACAGGATCTAAAAGTCGATTTTGTGGACGTTCAGAGGTGGGCTTCGTCCTCGTGGGCGATACCGAGGAAATGCGTTAGGGATCCTAGTTGGTGACATTCGGGATACATGTTGTAAGTGAATATTTTTTCTTCTAAAGGTTCCATATGGAGTTCCTTCAAAATATGTCTTCATTTCTAAAAATAAAAAAAATAAAAAGTTAAATTTCACATATATAAAACTGGTATGCTCCCAGTACTACATGGATGCGAAACATGATATATTAGCTTAAAGGGAGGGAAAAGTTTACGAATGTTAGAGAATAAAGTTATTAGAAAATGGACCAAAGACAAAAGAATAGAGAGACGACTGCAGACGAAAGAGAGGTAAAACATGTATATATTAAGGTAGAATATTTTTATCACTCACCTCATATTGAACAATATGAGGTGAGTGGTAAAAATATTCTACCTTAATGAATATACCTCATAGTGAGAATTCCTAAAATAAGTATGTATATATTAACTAAGGCTAGAATTTTTATGTAATATTAACATGCAAAATATGTACATATTTATGTAATAAATAATAAATTGGTAAAAGGCACTCGAAAGAGCATTAAGTTATAAGTTTATGATTTGTCTTTTATGAGTTCGTTCAGTGATTCTGTCCATATTCTGCATTGTTTGTAATGGTATCGCTCACACTTTTGGTCGCATATCTTGCATTCACACGAATCACTCGGTTGGTGGAATTCTGCATTTTTGCACATTTTGTGATGATATCCGTGTGTTGCTAAACCTATGATTCTGTGCCTTTGTGGTTGGTTACTTACCAGAACAATGGAGAAGGGCTACCCTGAAAATGCTGTATAAAGGTAAAGGAAACACGGGAGACATGAACTCATACAGAGGCGTTGTACTGGAGAACACCCTGTTCAAAATCTTTATGAAGATACTTACAAACAGATTGATGGACATCACAAAATTAAACATCCCAGATAACCAATTCGGATTTAGGAAAGGAAAATCCACTCTGCAAGCAGCATCCGCATTATTATATTTATGTAATAAGATTATGTAAAATATGTAAGATTACATAAAATTTTCTTAAAATATGTAATATCAGATACAATAAAATTTAATTTTATATAAATTTATATTAAGTGTTAACTTTAAGTTAGATACAATTTGATGGAATGCGACATTTAAATACTTGGGTATTGTCATGCTTCTATTGTACAGGAGTTACTGTCACTTGAGCCCATCACGGTTTACTAGAAAATAATCAATCCCTTCAATGATTATTTCTAACAGTTATTTTGGGTTTATATTTTACAGCTCTTCAAGCTTTCGAATACTTTGAGGCCCCATTTACTGGGAGTTAAGGCTCCCATTTTTCTAGACAATTGGCAAGAGATTTGTGTGATAGCCGTCTTTGCCCCCACAACATAGTATGGTTTTAATTGTTTTATAGGCTGAGTCGACCCCAGGGCCATGATGCCACCTAAATGTTAAGCAGTTTAAACATCCTGACTCCATCGGGTCTCAACCCTCGATTTTCCAGCTTGTAGGATATTGCCTTAACCAACTATACCACGGTGTGCCCCCCTATATATTTCTACTATTTCATTCATGCTAAACTCAAGTTTTCAGAATCTTCCTGTAACCTATATAGTTTATCATGCTTAGTAAATGGAATTCTTTGACCGTTTCTCAGCAGCTATCGTATAGGTTGGAAAAAAACAGTTTCAGTATACAATCGGGTACCCGAGTTTTTTAATGTAAACAAATATTGTTTTAAATAATTTTCTGCTTATGATAATATTTTTAATTAAAACTTATAATATTTAAATTTACATAAAAATCTTTAAAATATGTAAAAAATATGTAATTATGATCTAATATGTAAAAATATGTAATGATAAATTTTCATTATGATAAGTAAGTTTCTAATTCGTGGACATTTATCATAAGTAATGCCACGAGTGATTTCCAAATTATCTAGAGAATTTGGAAATCAAGAGTGGCATTTGTTAGGACTATTTAACGAATAAAATTAAGCTGTTTACTCACAAATCATTATTTAACTATAGTTATTTTAAAATATTTATAGCCTATATTTAATGTAAACGGCGATGTTTGAAAACAAATGAGAAACGATAGGTACGCTTCATCTGCTTCTTTTGTTTATCACTGCAACCAGATCATTCTATTAATTGCCAAAGGAACGCAATATTGTAAGAATGCTCTCTAGTGGAGAAAAAATGAAACACATCAAACTGTATATTAATTCATTTCTGATGTCATATGATGTAAATATGACAATTATATTGTTCTGGATTATTACCTGGGAAAAAATACATTTAAGAAAGTGCAAATAGTGGTTTCTTTTTTTGGTGGTGTAATAAATTGCTACAAATGCTTTTATATTAACTCCTGCAAGCGCTATGTGCTGACATCTATGCACTATATATACAATCTGGTAGCCGTATTTCTTATAGGATCAGTCACTGCAAAATAATGGTCAGACCTGTTCAGAATATTAAAAAGGAGGAGCTTTCTTTAATATGGTAATTATAACACTGATAAATATTTCGTGAAACACGACTCTGATTGGTTGTAAAACAGAAATCATTGAAACGTGATTGGTCATTGACTCCCATTTGGGGCATGAGTTAAATAGTCATGCTTAGTAAATGGAATTCTTTGACCGTTTCTCAGCAGCTATCGTATAGGTTGGAAAAAACAGTTTCAGTATACAATCGGGTACCCGAGTTTTTTAATGTAAACAAATATTGTTTTAAATGATTTTCTGCTTATGATAATATTTTAAATTAAAACTTATAATATGTAAATTTACATAAAAATCTTTAAAATATGTAATTATGATCAAATATGTAAAAATATGTAATGATAAATTTTCTTATATATGATAAATTTACATAAAATCTTTAAAATATGTAAAAATATGTAATTATGATCAAATATGTAAAAATATGTAATGATAAATTTTCATATATGATAAATTTACATAAAAATCTTTAAAATATGTAAAAATATGTAATTATGATCAAATATGTAAAAATATGTAATGATAAATTTTCATATGTGATAAGTTTCTAATTCGTGGACATTTATCAATTTTACCCATGTATAAACAAAGGGAAAAAATATGTAATTACATACAAATCCTAACCTTAATATTAACAGTTAAATCTCGTACACTGCGGCAGTTGGCAGGACTTGTGGTACGAATGGAGAATAAATAAATACTAGTTTAAAAAATTAAAACAACACGCTTTATTAGAAAACCGAACTAAAAAATAAAAAAAATAAGTTTAATTTCCAACACGCTTGGGATAAAATTAAAGTGGTCAACAAAAAAATCATCTCCAACACATTTAGTAGAATAAAACTAGAGTTATCTACAAAAAAAATAATTTTACCATCAAAAGCGTGGGGTGTTTTTTATAGTTATTACGTTTGCTTCTTAGATACTTTGCTTTTGCCAATATCTGTTTATTATCAAATATATTAATTGATATAGAGCACCACACGCTTTTGATGGTACAATTATTTTTTTTAGATAACTCTAGTTTTATTCTATATGTGTTGTAGATTATTTTTTTGTTGGCCACTTTAATTTTATCCCAAACGTGTTGGAAATTAAAACCTATTTTTAATTTTTTAGTTCGGTTTTCTTATAAAGCGTGTTGTTTCAGATTTTTTAACTATTATTTATTTTTTATTTTTAGTTTGGTTTTCTAAAAATGTAAATATCTTTAAATTCGATACTATTGTAGTATGAACTAAAAGTAATACTCTTCTAAAAAAAATCCTCCGGGCCGGATTTGAACCAGCGACCTATGGATTACTGAAATTATATACCACTACTGTCCACCATTCTACCAACTGAGCTACCAGAGGATATAATATTAATTTCTTACAACGATGGACTAAAAAGTCGATAAGTCCGCAACCTATTATATATTATTTATGCAGTTATTGTATTGTCATTGGTCCTTTACAAGTATACAAAGTTTCAAGTCGATCCAATGTTTTTAAGTGGGTGAAAATCGTGTTGAAAGATTCCGTTACATAGATAGATACAGGTCAAGATAATATAAAGCGTGTAAAAAGGAAAACCTGAGTTAAAGCTCCCAAATAGAATGAGATGGGAGAATAATATTAACCATGATTTGAGGGAATTTAATATAATTATACAGTTTACGATTGGAAAATATTAGCTCAGGTAAGAATGTATAGAGAGCGTATGTCCGTCCGACCATCAATCTCCGGATTTGATAGTGGCAGTGTGTTAGTTATTAAAATATCATCAGACATTAAAATAAAAAATGTCTTCAAAAGGAATGATTGCTTAATACGGCTAATATGTCTGTACCTTTAAAATTATATACATTACTAGCTAATGCCCGGTGTGCGCTGCTACGCCTAAATACATGGAAACTAATGAAACAAGTGAAAGGGTAAAAATATATTATAATTATTTTTAGATAGGCCTACTCCGTGCTGATTACCCGGCATTGCCCGGGAATCCACTTATCCCGATCTTCTTGGCATAAATGAGCTGAAAGACGACAATTAATATGGTTTTATGTTTATTTGAATAAGAAAGGGGAAAAATGTATAAGTTAGGCTATCGCAATTATTTTTAGATACCGTGCTGATTACCCGGCATTGCCCGGGAATCTACTTATCCCGATCTTCTTGGCATAAATGAGCTGAAAGACGACAATTAATGTGGTTTTATGTTTATTTGAATAAGAAAGGGAAAAATGTGTAAGTTATCACAATTATTTTTAGATACCCATGCTAATTACCCGGCATTGCCCGGGAATCTACTTATCCCGATCTACTTGGCATAAATGAGCTGAAAGACGACAATTAATGTGGTTTTATGTTTAGTTGAACAAGGAAATGAAACATTTATAAGTTATCGCAATTATTTTTAGATACCCATGCTAATTACCCGGCATTGCCCGGGAATCTACTTATCCCGATCTACTTGGCATAAATGAGCTGAAAGACGACAATTAATGTGGTTTTATGTTTAGTTGAATAAGGAAATGAAACATTTATAAGTTATCGCAATTATTTTTAGATACCCATGCTAATTACCCGGCATTGCCCGGGAATCTACTTATCCCGATCTACTTGGCATAAATGAGCTGAAAGACGACAATTAATGTGGTTTTATGTTTAGTTGAATAAGGAAATGAAACATTTATAAGTTATCGCAATTATTTTTAGATACCTCGTTTTGATTACCCGGCATTGCCCGGGAATCTACTTATCCCGATCTTCTTGGTATAAATGAGCTGAAAGACGAGAATTAATATGGTTTTATGTTTAGTTGAATAAGAAAAGGAAACATTTATAAGGTATCGCAATTATTTTTAGATACCCGTGCTGATTACCCGGCATTGCCCGGGAACCTACTTATCCCGATCTTCTTGGCATAAATGAGCAAAAAGACGAAAATTAATCTGATTTTATGTAATAAATAATGAATAAGTAAGAGGAAAAATTTACATTGTAATTATTGCTGATTACCAGGGTATCTACTTACCCCATCGTCTTGGATAAATGAGCTGAAAGATGAAAGTTGTTTTATGTTTAGTTGAATAAGTGAATGCAAAAAAAAAATACATTTATATCATAATTACGTTAAGATACCTTGTGCTGATTACCCGGTGTTGTCCGAGAATCTACTTATTCCGATCTTCTTGGCATAAATGAGCTGAAAGACAAATTTCGTTATTATGAGTTATCCGTAAAAGATAAACATATGTTTTCGAGGACTTTTTGTAGAGTTTTTTTTGAGATATTCAATTCTGTGTACATTAAGTATTTGTTATAGTTTAGGCAGTGTAAGCCATTTAGCGTCAAAAGAGGTACTTTTTTTTCACGTTTTTCATTATCCATCCATAGTAATTCTTCTCGAGGGCAGGTCTTTAACTGCAATCGTAGCATTTTCATACTATGTTTTGCAGCTTTACTAAGGAATTATAGGTGTGGTAGCTTCCCGTTGCTTTCCACACCGGTGAATGATAGTGATGATGATGATAAGGATGACGATGGTAGCCGGATGATTTTCTAAAGGATGATTTTTAAGGGTGTAGGAGTTCAGTATCACAACTCTCTTATAGCCTATGCTCAAACCGGGAAACTCCTGAACATTCTACAAATACCCCATCACAATCGGATGAACCGTATGGCAGCGCATAAAATACGAACAAATACACAAACAAACAAACATCGATTTTTATATATTTGATAAAGATTCCAATTTACCGTCCATAGATTAACTTCTCACCCTCTGAAGGTATTTTTACAAGCCCCCATGCCACCAGAATAACATATTTTTACAAGCCCCATGCCACCCGAATAACATATTTTTATAAGCCCCATGCCATCCGAATAACATATTTTTACAAGCTCCATGCCACCCGAATGACATATTTTTACAAGCCCCATGCCATCCGAATGACATATTTTTACAAGCCCCATGCCACCCAAATGACATATTTTTAGAAGCCCCATGTCACCCGAATGACATATTTTTACAAGCCCCATGCCACCCGAATAACATTTTTTACAAGCCCCCATGCCACCCGAATAACTTTTTTACAAGCCCCATGCCACCCGAATAACATATTTTTACAAGCCCCATGCCACCCGAATAACATATTTTTACAAGTCCCATGCCACCCGAATAACATATTATTACAAGCCCCATGCCACCCGAATAACATTTTTACAAGCCCCATGCCACCCGAATAACATTTTTACAAGCCCCATGCCACCCGAATAACATTTTTACAAGCCCCATGCCACCCGAATAACATATTTCTACAAGCCCCATGCCACCCGAATAACATATTTTTACAAGCCCCATGCCACCCGAATAACTAATTTTTTTACTACTTATGGACATGGAGGGTCTCCCGAATGACCGATCAGCTGAATGTCAGGGCCACCTGCCGAGACAACATGAATATTTAAGAGTAGACACGCCATTCACTCATTCATATTAAGCAACGTGAATATGCCACAGTTCATCATGATGTTCCGAGGACTATTTGAAGCTTTAAGTTTTCTGAAATTTGTCTTAGAGTTGAAGGTAGAAAGATTATATAAAATTTAATTACACTGGTCGAGAAGGTTTCCTTCACAAGAAATCTGATTAGTGAATGTAGTGCATTTTTTCATACTGAATTCAGATATGTAGTCAGAATTTTTCCATCAGGCACAGTTTTTTTGTGACAGCTACTTTTTTTAAAAATTGATTTTAGCATTCTCTTTGACCGGCCATAGGAACCTTTACCTTATATGTAGCGATTTTATTCAAGCTGTATTTAAGGGCTGTCTCTGATGAGCATGGTAAGCGATTTCATCAGCAAATTTCCACAATGGAAAAGAGGTACCAAGGCAAGTGCAGTTCTAATATGCTGGCTGACTACTGTTGGACCAAGAAGAGAGATGTTCCAGATGCAAAATATGCCCGAAAATCACTATCTACCACTTTCTACGTAAGTCAGAATGAGTTAGAGTTAGATGGATTTTATTAAAAATTATAAAAAATATAAACAATGTAAATAAATATTATAGAAAACTCTTGCCTGATAGGAAAAAACTGAAATAGTATTTAAATTCAGGATGAAAAATTCTTCTAAAATCTCATATTTTTATTCTTGTGAAAGAAAAAAGTTCATTTTTGTCGACCAGTGTTATCTTTCGGGTACGGTATACAATATAAAACTATTATAAGAAATATACTATGATGTTTAATTTAAAAATAAAAATAAAATTATGTTTGCCTTACGTCATATCCTGTCTTCTAATTAGACCGGTTTCGTAACCTTAGTGGTTACATTTTCAGTATTTACACGATCGATGTTATGTCTACCAGGAGCACTGCTTCTTTAACATAAGAGTAAGACCGATGTCCTGTCGTCCAGGAGTGCTGCTTCTTACTCTTGTGTTAAAAAGCAGTGCTACTGGACGAAAGAACATTCTAACTAAGGGAAAACACCGAGTAGGTTGGCCAAGAATGAGGTGGGAGAATAGCATTAACAATATTTGAGGGAGGTAAATTATACAGGGGTTGATTGGAAATCATAAGCTAGGGACAGGAATGTGTATGATCACATTTCACCGCGCGGGCATAAACCTACGAGTTCGATAGTGCCAATGAATTAGGCATGATATACATTACAAGGACTCTTTTCTCCTCTTATATAGGGCTATTCAGAAAGAAGGAACAGACTTTAAATATTTATTTCTTCCAAACTACAAAACATAGAAACACAATTTCCAACGTTCCTGGAATAGGGAAAAGTTTGAAGATTCTATCACGGCCGAATTGGCGCTGTTGCTTGTCATGTTGATTGTTTGTATTAAAATGGCGACACAACAGGACGTTGGATTGGAAGAGGTGGAGCAGAAGATCAACTTCGTTACCGGTGGCCTCCCAGGTCACCAGACCTAACCCCGTGTGATTTTTATCTGTGAGGTTACGTAAAATACAGTGTTTTTTATCGACACAATGCCTGACACTCTTGAAAATATGCGATATTTAATTGTTTAAGCTGTGAATTCGATAACTAGAGACCAGCTGATTTATATGTGCCAAGAAATAAGCCACCGTTTTGATATTTGTCGTGTAACACATGGTGCTCACATTGAATTAAAATAGTTAAAGTTGAACTTTTCTTTTTCCAGGAACGTTGGAATCGTGTTTTTATTTTTTTGTAGTTTGGAAGAAGTAAATATTTGAAGTCAGTTCTTTATTTCTAAATAGCCCTGTAAATCGAGGGAGGGAATCCATGAGCGGACAGAGGCTACTGTGAAAGAAATAGAATAAGAGGAAGTGCTGTGGAGATAGATTTTTTTTTTCAAATGCCCCAGGTTTGTCTTTCAACATTCCTGGTTCTCTCCTGGCATGGCGTACTTGTAACCCACTTCTGAAGTTGGGCGCCTGGAAGGCGGGGTTACGTTGCCCCGATGATATGATGGGTGATGATGATAATGGTGCGCCAGGAGAGTCCCTAATCCTAAGCTTAACCAAAGATGAATATGAATGATGATGGCCATATGATTTCGGGGATCGTTTGGGCCTTAAAGTTTTCCTGACATTTGTCTTACAGGTGAGGAAAAACCCCGAAAAAACCTCACCCAGAAAAACTGTCCCGACCGGGGATCGAACCCGGGCCCGCTGCGTGACAAGGCGGCACGCTACTCCGAGACCACAGCGGTGGACTGGAGAGAGATTGTTAACAGATTTATTTTGTAACCTAGTATCAATATTGTAGCAAGAAGATAACTTCTCAAATCTGGACGTCAGATAACTAGGGGTGTAGGAATTCAAAATCTTGAAAAGAAGCGATAGATTGTGCAATTTGCATAATATCTTATTCCCCAGTCGGGACATATTTACTGCGTCAGGTATTTAGGGATTATTCCTTATGTTTAAAATACATTTCAGGAAACGTAAGGCCCGAATAGTCCTCAAACACCACCTGGTCATCTTAATCGTATCTAACAAATTTTGTTTGTTTAAAAACACATTACAAATACGGCAATAGGGAAAAAAAATTGAAGAGTCGACCTTTAGTTTCTCAAAAGCAGCGGTCCTGGGTTCAATCCTCGGTCGCGACAAGTTTCTCGGTAAGGTTTTACTCGGGTTTTTCCCTCACCTCTAAGATAAATTTCAAGGAAACTTAAAACCCAAATAGTCCCTGACCACAATCTGTCAGAATAATAATCCCTATCGCATTACCTTGCTTAAAAATATATAGGACCTACAATTGAAACACAGACTATCCGACCTTGATGTTAAAGCGTCTATAAATTATATAAAAATATATTATTGTTTAGTAGTCCGCTTCGACATTCACAATAGAACACAAGAAGATAATAGAATAACACATAGAACATAACAACAATAATTACAATATATAATAATAATAATAATAATAATAATTATTATTATTATTATTATTATTATTATGTATTAAGATCTTTAGAACTAATTATAATTATGCCTAAAGATCTTAATATGTTATCTGACCTTGATGTTAAAGCCCCTATAAATTACGTAAACAATTGAAGATATTAATGTTATGTAGGCACCTCCGATAGTACGTTTAATTATCCATGGTTGAAGGGACTGCGTCTTTAAATAACCCTGCGAATTATGACGGCGATTTCATTGCTGCCTTAGACAGGTCAAAGGCGTGTGGCATATAATGAAATACATTGGTTGAAAAAGTGGCGCTCTCTTATTGTAATAGTATATTACGATGCGAAGTTGGGAAGTGGCTTTTACAGAAGCGAGGAAAGTGTTTAAAAACGGAGTGATTTTAATTTTCGAGATTCTGTAAAACACTTCACAAACGTCCGTTGTACATTTTTTTTTTTGCGCGATGTTTTCAAAATAATAAATAATAGTAAAATAATAACACCTTTGTTGGAAATATTTGCGTTCATTATAAACAACTGAATAACGTTAACAGTGTGGGCAATGTTTATTAGTTGAAACAACAGGAGGTCTTGAGAACAATAATTGATAACATGGCCGCAAGTACGTATTTATTGTTTTATATTGTTTCAAATAAAGTTCAGTCCATTAAAAATGCAGTGATTTGTTTCGTATAATGTATATTAACACTATCTTTTGGATATTTTTTGTATATACATTGTATGTAGTATACATAGAGGGCAGTGGTTTTACTTCCCACACGCGTTTTCTAATATGTAATATTATAGTATAGTTATTTAGGTTGGCAACCCCGAAATGTAGGAAGTTGAACTTTCAATAATGGTCGTCATTGCTGTAAGGACGACAAAACGCACTATCGCGCAAAAAATACATACATGAAGAAAAAAAACACCAGATTACGTTTATATAACACTTTGGCTAGACCAGTGTTGATCTATGGTAGTGAAGCCTGGATACTCGAAAAGACAACATGAAAGCAGAATAACGGCTTGTGAAATGAGATTTATGCGCAGAACAGCGGGTTACACCAGATGGAATCGGAAAAGGAACACCGATATCTTAAAAGAATTGAAGACTACGCCAATTTTGGAATATAGGCCTATTAAACAGTACCAATTAAATTTGAAACACCATCTTGAAATAATGAGTTCAAATCGGATCCCCAAAGCTGTTTATAATTATATGCCAAGAGGACGAAGATCTCTGGGCTGTCCTATGAAACGTTGGAGGGAAAATTTTCTATAGGATCGTAACAGGCATTGGCCTAATACTTGGAAGGAAGAGGAAGAAGAAGATGAAGAAACGCGGGCATGGGTTCCAAAAGCTCCATGGCGCAACAGGCCTAAAAGATCCTTGGGCCGACTGCCATATGTTATTCACATACGTTGAATATCATGTAGCCTAATTCTTCATGGGTGGAACATCCTGGATCCCATGCTGACCAAAATTCCGTGAGAATATTTCTTCTCCATGGGGATTAGAGGACTAGAGCCAGCCAAGCTTTGCACCAAGGCATGATGCCTTAAAGCAATCGCGTAAGGCGATATACGCATAATACTGAAGTAAAATTTTCGGTCCCCGTGCGGGGGGCTACATTAGGATAATTATTGCAAATATGTATTGGAAACATATGCTCAGGATAGGGATGTATGCATATCTTATGTCCGCGAGGCCATGAACCTCCGAGTTCGATAGTGCCGGTGAGCTAGTCTTATGAAGTACAAATCAAATTATGAGTGAAAATACACCATTGGATGTTATATTTTTTATATAAACAAAAGTTTGAAGGTATATTATAGCAATTGAAGTGCCTATTTCATCATTTTTATAAAACTTCCTTTAGATACTAATATATATTTTAATAACTCAAAATCTGGCCTTGGTATTGATTTACGATTGTAGAGGAAACTCATATTTTCTCGGGAGAATGGTTATAAAAAACCGGACTTCTAACCGAATTTAGACTAGGCTCAGAATTTTCAGATATAGCCTACAGAATAAACTATTGGTATATGCAGATGGCATAGTGCTATTAAGCGATGGCGAG
The DNA here is from genome assembly GCA_030220185.1 of Diploptera punctata. NCBI lineage: Eukaryota > Metazoa > Arthropoda > Insecta > Blattodea > Blaberidae > Diploptera > Diploptera punctata. The sequence continues at coordinate 51,594 of JASPKZ010010255.1, forward strand.
GTGTTAGGCCTATTATAAAAGCCAACATACACAATCTGTAAAATAAGACAGAAACGGGGCAGGAAGTAAGGCCTAAATGTCAATAAAACTAAATACAGGGTCATCGAAAAAGGTTGCAGCAATTTCAAACAATCATAGCTCAGGAACTATTTGAGATATTAAAACGAGTATTTTTTTGTTAAATTCACCAACTCATTTTTTTTTACCTTGGAATGTTGGTTGCTCTGCAAACATCCAGCCGATAGTCGATTGCCGGATCATCGCAGGCGTGATTGTTGCAACATCATTGGCGATCCTTTGCCTTAAATGTTGCAAATCTCTGATCGGTTCACTGTACACAATGTTTTTTTACGTATCCCCATAAAAAAAAGTCTAGGGGTGTCAAGTCGGGGCTTCTAGGAGGCCATTGAATAGGACCGGACCGGACCTACCAATCCACCGATGAGGGAATCTCTCGAACTTGTTGGGAAAAGTGTGGGGGCGCGCCAACTTGCTGAAAGAATAACGTCACGTCATTTTCTTCTTCGATTTGTCCTACTTGCGGGAAAACGTACTGTTCTAGCACGTCTAAGTAAACATCTCCTGTGATAGTCTGCTCAATAAAAGAGAAAGAGCCAATGACCTGATCGTGTATCAAATCGCACCACACGTTTACTTTTGGAGAACCTCTGACATACAAATGTCACTGGGTTGTTGAGATCCCCAAAGTCTACAATATGCCGGTTCACACAACCATTGGCATTGAATGTAGCTTCATCTGTGAAGTTTGCAAGTTTTAAAAACAGACACATCTAAACAAACTCGATGAATTCCCGATTAGTTTGCAGGTCAAATTATTAATTTATTTCAATTACACGGCACATATGATTTTTTTGAAATTGCTGCCTTTTCCGATGACCCTGTATATCTCCAAACGTAGAAATACATAATTAAATAGGAATGGGCACTTAAATCGGAGAAATTTTGAAAACGTGGCGGTATTCAAATAGGTCTACATATAAACAATAATTACAAATACCAATGAGATGCAAGAAAGAAATTAAAAATAGGCTCTTGTCGTACAATGTGATGGGAAGGACATGTGGCACGAATGAGAAAATGAAAGAGACGCAAAAATGCTTGTAGGAAACCAAAGAGAAAGAATCCAGTAGGTAGGCCAAGTATGAGGTGGGAGAATAGCATTAAACATGATTTGAGGAAATTAATAATGAATACGTAAAAAAATGTCTTAGGTTAGGAAATGTATCGAGAGCATATATCCTCCCGGCCATGAATTATATTACCAGCGAGTTACATAGTTATAGAAATAGAAAATCTATTGTCACTCAGGACTATGATTGTGTACGTTAACATGAATTATTGCTATTACATAACCTAAAATACTTTTTGAATTGCCCAGACTATGGTTTGGAGACGTCAGTTATTACCGGAAAGATTTCTAAATTCAAATCGGGAAAGATTGGCATGCTACGAGTTATTGGTAAATCCAGAAAATTGGATTTCCTCGGTAAATTTCTGGACAAAACGCGAAAAATAAGGACTACACTCATTCATGAATAAATATATGTTATCAAAATGCAATACCATTAATTATTAACAATTATATATAAATTAATTAGTGTATAATGCTGTTGTGTTATTATTTAATTGTAATATTAATGTGTTTTCTTTATGTAATTGTAATGTAATGTTTTTTTTTATGTATAATGCTATTATGTTATACTTAATGGGAAATATATTGTGTTTCTTTATGTAATTGTAATGATAATGTTTTTAGTGTTATAATGCTATTGTGTTATTATTTAATTGTAATATTTTTATTGTGTTTTCTTTATCTAATTGTAATGTTATTGTTGTTTTTGTTTATTTTTCTTTACACTAGTACCAATTATCACTTTATTGTAACGGACTGTCAACAGCACGTACGGCTTACTGCCCGTGCGACCCATATTTGTAAATAATATTGTAAATATCTTACTTTTTGTCTAATAAAGTCCTACTACTTAGAGAGATTAGCTTAAATATTTTAATGTCTACATAACAGTGGCATATAAGAATTTTCCCGACAGGTTCTATGAAATTACTCTATATTTTAGTAAAGTAAAAAAGTAAAGTGATCCCACAACAGGCCCGGAGACCCTTGGGGTAGTAGGAGGTTAAGGCTCCCACTTTTTCTAGACAATCGGCACTTCATGTCAGCCGGGTTGTCAGCCCTGCGTGACGGCCGCCTTTACCCTAGAACAAGCGTCTGGTACTCATTTCAGTCAGAGGCTGAGTCGACCCCAGGACCATAGTTCTATATTTTAGTAACGATTTGAAAATTGTATACTATTTTATTTTCTCTATAGAAAATTCGCAAAAGAATCTCTGGTATTATCGCCTCACTAAAATGGTTGTCCGTTTATATAAAAGCGGGTGCCGCGCGATATTGCTTAACATGAGGAATTATTATAGTGACGGTAGTCGGCATCTTTGTATTTAATTATATATAACATTTGCGGGGAAACAAAGTGAGCCGATAATATATAATTGTGCTTTAACTTAATATTTATATAAAACAGTTAACGGCTTCTTACATAGTCAAATTTAGTACGTTTTAGTTTATTACCAAGAATAAGCCTCTGAATAATTCAAGGTTAGGGTGGATTATTTTTGTTAGTTTTTAAGGCTAAAGTTTCTTAAAACGTATTATGTATAACGTTAACGAAATGTGTTGAAAATGTACAATAGACTGAAAACAGATGAACTACGAGTAGATATAAATGAAAATAGTTAACTACTTCATAACCTACGATTTACTTTGGTGCACATTTAGTCTGTTGCAAAAAATAACCCATACAACTCATTTTTATTGCGTTATATGCCTACCGAAGTAATATTCTGAATTCCACCATTTAGTTTAGATAAAAAAAAATATACCGGTACCGGTACATCTATAAAGCAATCCATTTAACTCCAGAATACTGAGAAATCAATAATATAATTTTATAACTCATATAGAGTAAGTTTTGTATTTAGATATGATTGAGAATGGGACAAACAAGATAAATATTAATATATACATTAAATAATTACACTACCATACAATTTGTATTGTATGTGTAACCTACATTTCATGCTGTATTTTGAAATTGTTTAAAATACTATATTGTATCGTTTATACTTACAACATAAAGGAAATAATATAGTTATATATCCAATTCTGTTGTCGGTTGATAATTCTGTTAAGTTTTTGGGATGTAAGCACTAAAATATATTGTTTGTTTACTGACCACTCTCAATACCGGCACTAAAAATGATAATTTCATGTAATTGTAGTTACAATTTCCTTCTGTAGAGGTCTCTCATATCAGTATCGAAACTACCGTGAATAAATTTATCCGTCAGATGGCATAGTATTCGTTTCAATTCGATAACTCAACCTCGATTAGGTTAAGTAATGGCGGGTTGTTTTAAATGTTTTATTTAAATTCGATTTTCATAACTCAAGTTTTTTATTGAACTTACTTACTCACTGGCACTATCGAACCCATAGGTTCATGGCCGCACGGACATAAGCTCTCCATACATCCCTATCCTGAACTAATGCTTTCCAATCATTCCCTGCATAATCCATCCACTTCACTCAAATCATAGTTAATGTTATTCTCCCACCTTATTCTTGGTCTACCAACTGGGCGTTTTCCTTCTGGTTTTCCTACAAGAAGCTACCATGCACGTCTTTCATTCCCCATTCGTGCCACATGTGCTGCCTTGTCACGCAGCGGGCCCGGGTTTGATCCCCGGTCGGGGCAGTTTTTCTGGGTGAGGTTTTTTATCGGGGTTTTTCCTCACCTGTAAGACAAATGTCAGGAAAACTTTAAGGCCCAAACGGTCCCCGAAATCTTATGGCCATCATCATCACCCTTATCATCATCATTCTTCACCGGTGTGGAAAGCAACGGGAAGCTACCACACCTACAATTCCCCTAGTAAAGCTGCAAGCATAGCATGAAAATGCTATGATTGCAGTGAAGGATCTGCCTTAGGGCAGAATTACTATGGATGGATGGATAAGCTATATGAATAAAAAACTTGAGCAGGGCAACGACATCATGCACAAGATTTTGTAATGTAGCTATTCTAGCCATAGAGAGGGAGAAATTTTAAGATTTGTTGAAGGACACATCATCAGTGTGATCAATAGATGATGTGCTGCATCTAACAATGAAGTCTATAGCAGTCTAGCTCTCCAGTACTTTGAAGTTTTGTTTTGGAAGTTTCCTGTTAGATGGGTGTACAGTTGTTGATGTATTCATCTTCCATTTCTTCCTTTAGGTGGTCACATAGAAGTGATTAATACATTTATTGCTAGAAAATCGTGATGGTTCAAGCTTACCTTATGAAGCATTTGTACAAATATGGTTTGCATGATTCTTTAAGGGAGGAAAGAAGATTACGAGTATTTGAGAATAAAGTTTTTTAATAAAATTTGGGCCAAAAAAAGGGATGAACAGAGAGGTGATTGGAGAAAAATTATTAACAGTGAGCTACATAGTATGTATTGGAAGCCAAATATAATAAGAACAGTTAAGTCTCGTAGACTGATGGGCAGGACATGTGGCACAAACGGGGAATGAACGAGGGGCACGGAAGCTTCTTGTAGGAAAACCAGAGGAAAAACGCCCAGTTGGTAGACCAACAATGAGGTAGGAGAAAAAAATTATCCATGAATTGAGGGATATAGATTATACAGGGATGGCCAGAAAACTTTAGCTCAGGATAGGGATGTATGGAGAGCTTATGGGTTAGATAGAACCAGTGAGTTAGTTATAGCTTGCATGATTCTTTGTTATAATTTTCTGTGTTATTAAATAAGAATTTAGAGAATAAAAGTTTACAGCATCTGCATTGTCAGGAGATGGGTCAAATACTTTCTAAATTCCATAATAGATGGGCCCATACCTGTGCTTGAGTGAAATGAAAAAGAAACGGGGATGGTATCAATTTATCAAGCTTGTACCGTACACTAAACTAATAATTTGCTTGAAATGCTTATTTATGTTTTTGTACAGTCATATGACTTAGTTGTAACTTTAATAGTGGCAACTATTTATTTACTACTAGTATACAAGTGACAGACCTGTGAAACTTCTACAGTCCTTCAATGTAGCACCCAGCATTGTCTACAACTCGTTGCCAGTGATGTGGAAGTCGTAGTATCCCTGTAGCAGCTCCTGTTCTGTTGATGTTTCTGACTGACCACCTTAATGCCAGCAGAATCTCGTGAACAGTCTGGAATCAAATGTCATGAAGTGGTCCCTTCATCTTAAGGACCAAATCATAATCACAGGGGCTTACGCCTAGTGAATGTGGTAGATGGAAAAGCACTTTCTACCCTCAGCGATGGTACAGATTAGCTACAAGTAGTCCTGTATGGTAATGACGTCTCCCCATAATGCTTCCACATGACCTTCATGACATTGTCATGCTGTATGACCATGGCAAACTGAATTTTCAACCAAGATCATTGTTCCTGCTTTGTAAACATGGCGAAATACAACAGCTTAGAGCGGCAACTCAGAGGTGACTAACTTTCTCTCTCCAAAGCACATAAGCTTTGAGACATACGAAAGAGTCCATTTACTGTAAGATAGCATAGACAAATATTAACATGTGACAGAAGTTACAACAATTAACTCCGTCTGATAATGTTTCTACAGCAGTGTTGCCACTATTTTTGTTACATCCCACATATTTTGTTTTCCTATTTTTGAAAAAAAAAGTTCAGAGGAATGGGATGCAGGGAAAGATGAACCATTTGCAACATAATAGGGTACAAGCTTAGTTCGACAGCTGACAAAATGCAGTTCTGACTGCCAACATGTGCTGATCTCCACTCCCACAACTCCTAAGTACAACAAACACATAGTCACCGCTTGATTTTGTACTGAGTACAGCCGCACCCAAGTGTAAGCGTTAGAATAATCTAATAATAATAGTTACAGTGCATTCTTGCAGTTATGATAGCATGTCTTCGTCACCTATGTTCAATAGGCCACTCAGAGACTGAATCCGCAAAATCATATACAACATGCATCAGTTTTTTTAAAAAAGACAATTATTGTGACCGGTAGTGCTTAGTGATGCAGAAGTGAATGATGTCATCATTTCCTTATCCAATGAGAATGAAGACTGTAGCAGCTCTAATGCTTCCAACTAAAGTTCAGATAATGACTTATTGGTGATTGATGGAGGGGAATGCATAGAGAAGGAAACACAACCAGTGTGCGAGAAGGAAATGAGATAAGTTTCCCATAATAACTGCTTTTTGTAAACAAACCAGCTATAATTAATTTCTTATTAATAGCAATACAATTCAAACATCTAGCAACAGTAATTACAAATAGGAATGAGATGCACAAATAAATTAAATTCAATTCCAGAAATGCTTGCTATTATGCATTACAGGGACTCTTGTTGTCCAAAATCCTCTAAAAATAATTGAGGTGTGGCTGTGTCATGGATATGGCCGTGTGTTTTACTTGAATACGTGTATATAACAGGTAATATTTCCTTTGAGGGTATTATATGTATGTCTTAATCATTACATCATCCATTGCATAGCCTCGGCTGCCCCAGCTGCAGATACACTGGCGCCATTTTTGATCTGCTCGGACGCCTTCATTCTTCTATGTTCCGGGCACTGCTTCATTCTGTCATATGGTGTTTTATGGGTACCACTGGATTGCTCTTGAGAAGCCCTTCCCATCTATATTTTGATTTGGCTTTTTGACATTGCATTATTTAAATTTTTTACTTTAACACTGTATATATTCACTATAACTATTTCACACAAAAGTTTTATATACACAATTGATAGATCTTGACGACAGCTGACGATTGAAACTCATATGAATGTCATAACTTCTCCGAGTAAAAATTTATACTAAACAAAAATTCTGTGCATTGCAAAATAACCTTAAAATTGCAGCGCTTCCCCCTCTGCCACGTGCAATGTGTCACAGTCCACACTCAAAAACAAATTCTGTGATCCTTTATCTATCAAGTGTGGTGTAATTACATTTTGGTGTAGATGATGGGTATGTAGCTGCAACACCAAACTGTAACCCCCAATTTTATCATCAGTTTTTTGAATTGCCTCCCACTATGGAAACAAATTTAAAGACATATTCACATCAAAACATTAAACTGAAAATATATAAAACTGTTATTATCCCGTTATATTATATGGGTGCAAAACATGGACTCTTACTTCAAGTAAGGATTACGAATATTTGAGAATAAAGTTCTTAGAAAAATTTTTGGACCAAAGAGAGATGAACAGACATGCAAATGGAGATGACTGCATAACATTGAACTACATGATCTTCATGGGAAACGAGATATAATAAGAACACTTAAATCTCATAGATTACAATGGGCAGGATATGTGGCATGAAAGCTTCTTCTACAAAAACCAGAGGGATATTGCCCAGTTGGTAGACCAAGAATGAGATGGGAGAATAACATTAACTATGATTAGTGGAAAGTAGAATATACAAAGGATGATTGAAAAATATTAGCTCAAAATAACGGATATGTAGAGATCTTATGCCCGTGCAGTGATGAACCTACAGGTTTGATAGTGCCAATGAGTTAGTTAATAGCAATATAAGTACAGAGTAAGAATCAAATAATCATGAATTCTTCTTACCTCATACATCTATGTTTTTAAACACAGAACTGTAGTATTGGGAAACATATCATTCCCGTCTTCAGCTGTTTTCATGACTGTCAATTTTTCATTATGCCGGTAATTTTCTATACTGCCAACTGGTGTACTTTTGAAGAACATTGTAATCAAATTTGGTTTATCTGGAATCTCAAAGTTCATGGTTCTAATATGTTTTTTTTAACGTATATATTTTCCCACACTGTGAATTCCTAAGGTTTAGATAGATGTTTCAAAAGTTTTGCTTCTTTTTCAATTCTATGATCCTCTTATAAACTATGTGCTGTGCTATTGCTGATTTTCAATTTCACCATTTTTTATGTTTCTAAAGTGTTCTTTTTTGTGAGTGTCTAAATTCCTTTCTGTTTTTCCTACTTGTATGGAATACGAGAGGTCTACGGTTGGATTCCTGGTTCAGACATTAATTTTTCTTTTCACAATATCATTATAATATTATAATATGATCCATTATTGGAACTGAGTTAAAAATAACAGTATTGGAAAATGTTGAATAACATTGATTACTGCTTATAAAAGTGGTGGTACAAAATTCTCAAACATATATACTTCTAAATGAAGCCAGCCGTTGGCATTGGTAGTGACATCTATCTGGCAGTGGACGAAACGAAAATTATATATTTGTATATGTGGAAAGAATTGTTGATGTTTGTACCATGTCTCTAATGGTGCAGTGGTCTTGCACACTCGTACGGAATACGAGAGGTTTATGGTTCGATTCCTGGTTCAGACATTAATTTTTCTTTTCATAATATCATTCCATCCATAGTAATTCTACCCAAAGGCAGGTCCTTCACTGCAATCATAGCATTTTCATGCTATGCTTGCAGCTTTACTAGGGAATTGTGTAGGTGTGGTAGCTTCCCGTTGCTTTCTACACCGGTGAAGGACGATGATGATGATAATGATAATGGTAAGGATGATAATGATAAGGATGATGGCCATATGATTTTGGGGACCATTTGGGCGTTAAAGTTTTCCTGACATTTGTCTTACAGGTGAGGAAAAACCCCGATAAAAACCTCACCCAGAAAAGTTGCCCGACCGGGGATCGAACCCGGGCCTGCTGCGTGACAAGGCAGCACGCTACCTCGAGACCACAGCGGTGGACTACAATATCATTATAATATTATAATATGATCCATTATTGGAACTGAGTTAAAAATAACAGTATTGGAAAATGTTAAATATATATACTTTATTGCAATCTTTGCAATTCTTCTTCTTCTTCTTCCTTCCAAGTATTAGGCCAAGGCCTGTTACGATCCTATAGAAAATTTTTCTTATGGGAAATTCTCGTTAATTTGATAAATTCCCAACTTTATTATATTAAGTATACAGGTTTCGATGCACTATACATACTTTTAATCTTCTAATGAAATTTCATTAATAGATACCTTGATCAAAATTTGTTCAATTAGTAGAACATTTTGAAGTGTTTTTTTGAAAAAGAAATTGTTATAACCAATGCCAGGATGCTATTTTGGGCTGTACCACACAAGATGATTATGATGACTATTTAACTCATGCCCCAAATGGGAGTCAATGACCAATCACGTTTCAATGATTTCTGTTTTACAACCAATCAGAGTCGTGTTTCACGAAATATTTATCAGTATTATATTTACCATATTAAAGAAAGCTCTTCCTTTTTAATATTCTGAACAGGTCTGACCATTATTTTGCAGTGACTGGCCCTGTAAGAAATACGGCTACCAGATTGTATATACAGTGCATAGATGTCAACACATAGCGCTTGCAGGAGTTAATATAAAAACATTTGTAGCAATTGATTATACCACCAAAAAAAGACACCACTGTTTGCACTTTCTTAAATGTATTTTTTCCCAGGTAATAATCCAGAAAAATATAATTGTCATATTTACATCATACGACATCAGAAATGAATTAATATACAGTTTGATATGTTTCATTTTTTCTCCACTAGAGAGCATTCTTACAATAATTCGTTCCTTTCGCAATAGTACGATCTGGTTGCAGTGATAAACAAAAGAAGCAGATGAAGTGTACCAATTGTTTCTCAATTGTTTTCAAACATCGCCGTTTACATTAAATATATAATTTTTTTAAAAAATAACTATAGTTAAATAATGATTTTTGAGTAAACAGCTTAATTTTATTCGGTAAATAGTCCTAACAAATGCCACTCTTGATTTCCAAATTCTCTAGATAAATTGGAAGTCACTCGTGGCATTACTTATGATAACTCTTGTATAAAATGAGGATCAGTTTTTAAAAAGGAATGATTTTCAAAAATGATCATTTATTATAAAAACACTTGCAAATAGATAAATGAAATCATGTAAAGTGCTTATGAACTTTTTATTTCTCATCACTTGTTGTCATAAATTTATTGTATTCATGTTTTATTTAAAAAAAACATTTGTGTTAAAATTTTAAACCCCAATTTTTTTTAATACAAAAGAAAGTCAAGTATTATAAAAGACAATTATTATCTTTAAAATTTGATTTACAATCTTGAACACTGTTACACAAATATCTTTCCATTTTATAACTAGTTTTACATTTATTTGTTTTTTTTTACACAAAAACAAACAATAGTATTTTATTTCCAACTGCATCTTCCCCATCTGAGACAATGAGAAAAATTATTACACTTTGAAAAATATTTATATCTTCATATCCATTTAAGTCATTTGCCAGATTAAAAAAAAAGGGACTGATTTCAACCCTTTTGCACCCTTCATGAACACAGTTAGAGTTCCTTTATAATACAACAAATGTGACTCATTCCATATAATTAAACACAACAACCAACATTTACCAAGCAACAGGAATAGCTGAAGCCTGACATAGTTTTTTGTCAAAACTTTTTAATAAAATATATATTATGTGTTATGTAAATATATATATCTCTCTCTATATATATAATTATATCATAGACAACAACTATTCTTTCTTAACCTAGCTGTGGTAAATTACATATATCATTCAACATCCCTTATTAAATTAGTGCCATAGTTTCATAATACAATTTGTACAAAATTTGAAATTCAGTATCAATTTTAATATTCAAAATATTATTGAAGCTATAGATTACCATAGCTATCATTTTACCTAAAAATAATACATTTTCATTTTACTTATTCTCTTTTTTAAAGATGCTATTAAATATTGTTTGTACATTATTTTAACATTCATATATATTTTAGAGTGATATTAGTATACAAAAAAAGAAAAATAAAAAGTCAAAATTACATAAGAAAACTTTTAAGTAACTCAATGGGTGGATTTCTCAACCGAAGTCTAAATCACGACCGCGGTTTTCTGATTTTTTATTGTTTCCATAACAACCATTAAAAACTGAAAATCTATGGCTATTAATTCCTAAAACAAATGTCTGAATCATGTCTATGATTTCATAACAATTTCTGTGAATTTTCAGTCTTTTTATAGGTGTTATGGAAACAATAAATACTTGGAAAACCACCATCGTGGTTTAGACTTCGGTTGAGAAATCCACCCAATGTGTTTTCTTCTTATTAACTTCTTATGAGATGTGGTGAAACCACAAGAGATTTAATTTTGCAAGATGGTAAAGGAACCATTAAATGGTGCAATGAATTTGAATACTTAGGTTTCAAAATTCATAAAAATCTACACAAGATGTTGATATTAAATATAGAGTAAACAAAGGAAGATCAGCAACAGCAATCCTAAATGGAATATTATGGAATAAGAATATTTTTAAAGACACTAAAATAAATGTATAATACATCAATCTTTACCCCAAAGTCTGGTTACATATGGAGCAGAAATCTGGAAACTAAGTCAAAATTTGTGGTCAAAATTATTAGCATTGGAAATGGATTTCTTACGACATTCAGCCAGACATTCTAAACTGGACAGAATAAGTCATTATGCCATTAGGGAACATACAAATAAAGAAAATTAAATTATAGATTTTGTAAAATACAGACAATTGCAATGATGTGGACATGTAAAATGAATGTATGAGGTAAGGTTACAAAGAAGAGTTTTGGAATGGATTCCAACAGGAAGAAGAGAGGTAGACCAAAAAACACTTGGTTACAGGATATAAACAAAGTGATGAATGAAAAATGATTAGAAGATCAGAATTGGGCAGATAGAGATATTTGGGGAAAAAGATAAGAGTATAGAACATCGGTCAAAGGAAGATGTTATAAACATTGCAAATCTATTTTTGAAGAAAAAATGTTCGCCTAGACCAAGACTCGAACCTGGGACCTTTGGCTTTCCAGGCATCATTGTAAATCTATTCATGAATCAACTTCTTATTTACATTTTAAAGACTTCACTCTCAAAACAATGTTTACAATGAAATTGTAAATATATCTTAATTATTTTTCTCTTGTCTTTACAAACAAAATAGAGTATCATATTCAAAGAGAAAAATTATATGCTCAGACTGGGACATGAACACAGGACCATTTGGCTTTCTAGACCAATGGGTTCATGTCCCAGTCTGAGTGTATAATTTTTCTCTTCAAATATGATTTATCTATCATGAGATGTATGAAATGAATAATAAAAACATTAAAATAGAGTATAGTCACCTCCATTATATGTATTATGAAGATTGTTGTTTTATCTCTTATCAACAGTGGTTTTCTTATAACCAACTGTTAAAATAATAATTTAAAATATATTTAAATTAATGTTGGGAAGTAAACATTATGAGGTTATATCATTAATAGTGAGTGGAGAACATATTTTTAATGACTTATCTCATACAATTTCAAATTTCTTTGATACCGACGGTTTCAGACAACATCTTGTCTCTCTTTAGTCATTACTTCCATGAGAGGGACAAGATGTTGTCTGAAACCATTGGTATCAAAGAAATTTGAAATTGTATGAGGTGAGTCGTTAAAAATATGTTCTCCACTCACTATTAATAATAATTTTAAAATTTACCTAACACTAAAAAAAAACTGATTGAAAGAAGAGTAATTTAAGGTTAAGGTGAATCATTTTTTTTAGCTTTTTTAGTTTAAGATTTTTAAAACTTGAATATAGAGCAATAACAAAGTATGCTGGTATTTTATGTTGGTCTTACTGCTTCCTTTTGTTGTGAAAATGACTGGCATTTAATCTATTTTGGGTATATAAGAAATTACACCAGAATGTGAGGACAGGTGAATTCAAAAAAGGAATCATCTCATTCTGCAAGTAATTTTTAATTACTTTCAGTTTTGTTTTATGTTGATAACTTAGATATAATAGTAGGTATGGCAAACTACAAATTTAATGGTAAAATTCCATTGAAGTATTAGTCACAATATAAAATATATTATTACATAAAATTATATACCTTGTATGAAATCTTCTCAACTAGTACAAATTAACATTGTAGGCCTTTCGGGACCAATGCCACCTTCAGCAGAATGTTTCGCTACTGACCGGCTATAGGTAAATAATTTTATATTATAATTTTTCATGTTATGGTAAAGTATGGTTTCACCATATTATTAAAATAAACTTCTAATTATATCTGTGCTCTGGAATTATGTTTCAGAAGATTTAGTTTATTAAATAAACTATTTTAATTATTTAACTGTTATAAAATTGTAGACTTTCAGGGCCGGTATCTTGATTCCTGTTCGGTTTGTCTTCTGGGCTAAATGACTGTGTTTAAGTTTTCTTGAAACTCGACGTTTCATCTACTACTATTGAGGTAGAAATCTTCAGGAGATTCTGTGTGCTCTCTGTGAACTCCTGAAGATGTTTCCTGCAGTAGGAGATGAACGTTGAGTTTCATGGAAACTGTATCACAGCCAGAACACGAACTAAACAGGAATAATTTAACTGTTACTTACAAATTAGGTTATGTTAATGTATCTTAAGAGAGAAATTTGCCCATATCTGAATTACAGATATCTGATTTTTAAACACAATGAGTTTCTGAGACCATGTTAATTTAACTAATAGTTCCAAAGAATCATGATCAATTGAAATGGTTGCTAAGTTGACAGTGCAGAGAGTCATATAGTTATTATGAATCAATCCATAAATCTTAATTTTAATTCTGTTCAGGAGATAGAATCAGAAATATATACCTCGTTTCAAATTTTGTTTTCTAATTGAGACATGTTTTAGGGATTATTTTGTCGATATGCTAGCGTTATGTATTGACCAATCCAACCAATATCTGGTGTCATTTGAACAAATAATGGCTGATTATACTGTCAAAATTAAATTGTAGACCTGATGCACAACTGTTTGGAAATTGTCAAATCTGACTCCTAAATGTTTCTGAGTTGAAAGATACAGATATTATGAAATACTGAATATGATGAAAAGTGTCCTGGTAGTGAAATTCCAACCTAGCATTTGTCTTGATACCAGGAGAAAATCTTTGTGAGTTTGGTCAGCACTAGGGTTTGAACACAGGATCTACTGAATATGAATCTCAAACAAAACAGCTTGAGACAACTTGTTCGGTCTTCACTTCATATTAAATTAATTTAAAGACAATTTAAAGAATATTCTAGTGAATCCCCACTTATTTTAAGATCAACCATCTGCAACACAAAATGTTTATTGTTTTTAGGTTGCTAAAAAGATTGATTTCTCCCTTTAATAACCATTCTCATGTAAACTTCGTCCCGCGCCGTAGCCGAGCAGTTAAGGTAGGAAGCCTTGGCGCAGAGCTACGGGACTTGCGCTGGTTCGAGTCTCCATGGGGGAAGAAATTTTCTCATGGTATTTCGGCCAGTATGGGACCGGTGCCCACCCAGCATCGTGAGGCAATTGGGTAGCTACAATAAGTAGCGGCTCCAGGTTGAGGAACCAGCTATAACGGCTGGGGGACTCGACATGCTAACCACATGTCACCCCTACACTGGCTGTTGATCATCTACCTCTGTGATTGATACATGTGGATGTGAAGGGCCAGCAGCCGGCTGGTAAAAGGGCAACCGCTGAAAAGTGGAAAGACCCTCAATCGGAATGTAAACATCAACTTTGGAAGAAACAAGAGTTACAACAAGTTCTAGGTACCTATTCAATTTTTGTTATTGAATTTAATAATCATGTAATCACTCAAAATCTGTTTCAAAACTTGGATTCTTACTATATTAGACCTATGTTAACAATTGAATGACTTCGAGGAGCACAGATTATAGTAATTAAAAGTTTATTTTATTATACTCTTGTGATAGCATATAAAAATATGTTTTAGTTTAATTTCATTTCATATCCAAACTTGGTATAGATTTACCGTACATTTTTCTTAGAAAAGTCTATGCTATTGTAGATATTTCACATCCTTAAGGTGAAAGAGTTGTGGAGAGGAGTAAAAAGTAGCTCAAAATAAAAAAATCTCTGATTCTAGTTACCTAACACTATTAAAACTATATGTAAGGCACATTTAGCTATAAAAATCACACAAATATATATCTTTATTTTTTGAAAATAAAATTATCATTTGAACTGGGAATCAAATCCAAACGCTAAAATTTCTTTCCACTTATACAATTCTCTAATGTCTGTAGGGAGATAGTTACAGAGTCGGAGGTCTGAGTTTCGATTCCTGATTCATACGATAATTTTTTCTATTTCATTAAATGAATTATGGATTTTCATCAAGTAAACGCCAATTCAATTGATTATATAATTTTTTCTTTTCAAAAAATGGCTGAAGTCTACAATTTGTTGATTACGATTTTCCATACAACATTCTTATGCCACTGTTGCACTACACACTTTTTTACCATTTATAATAACGTTTTGTACTATTTAAAAAATTTGGAACAATTCTATAAACATTCCTTACGATTTTTAAATATTTATATAATTACGCAAATATTGTGAATCGAGTTCTACAGATGCACAAATGCTTAATGTGACTTCCAGTAGATGGCTCTCCAATTGATGTTACCAACATTTGCAATTTATTCCAAACCATATTTGAAGAAATTAACTTAATTTTGTTAGATTCCGATGGGACAAATTAATGTATGTAAGATTAGTTTATAGTTTGTTATCTAATTTTTTGTTAGCATGTAAATAATATGCATGTTTTGTTAGGTTAGGAAATGGGAAGTTAGTTTATGTCAATTTTTTAAAGACTTCGGGAATTTTTCTGACAGTTGGTGACTCCGATTTCATAACCATCTAATGGAAGCTACATTAAACATTGCAGAACTCGTGCATGCACACTGTGATTCTGTAGAACTTAGAAGAATTCATGGAGTAAATGATCGACAAATAGTGGACTTTTTCCCAAAAAAATTAATTTGTCCAATTCATATAAATATATATGTATAACTTAACCATTCAGTCTGAATTAATTTTTAAATACCGTTAATTGAAATAAAAAAAACATTGATAATCTTTTCTCAGGAACTACTTGAGGTAGGGCTATGAAATGTTCAGGACACTTTATTCATTATATAATGAAGATCCTGTAACAGATTCAGTAAAGCAGTCCTTCATAAAACTATATTTCCAGCAACAGATTATATGAAAAAAAATTCAAAGTTAAAATTGAATCAAATTGTATTTAAAATATTACAGGTACAATAATAAAATTGCTGAGGCCTATTTTATGATATAATGAGTACTTGTGGTTAAATTTTACCTTAGTATTTATTACAGAACTCTACCTCACTATTAGAAAGTGGATTTTTAGGTATTAAAAATTAAGATTGCAACATAGTATAATGAATAATAAAGTATTTTTTTCTCCAATTAATTGAAAAAATTACTTTTATACAGTTTTATAATATAACTTAAAAACGTTTCTCAGTACTTTTTGAAGAATTTAGCAATAACAACTTGATATTACACGTGTCACTTTTGAATTATGAAACAATGTTCCTAATTTTATTTTTGAGAGAAAAGTCTGAGTATATAATTTTTCTCTTTAAATATAGTTTGCCCTTCAGTGAGGAGTGTTAAACTAATAATATCAAAAGAAGCCCTATTGGCTTTATAAAGTAGTGTTTAAATTCCCAATAAAGTGTCTTCTTGAATAGAAGCTACCACTTGCATAATCGAAGCAAAGGCTCATAGCATTTGGCGATCAGGAATTAGTATAAGAGAAAAATGTGTGTTTAGATTGGAGTGCCCAGATAGCTCAGCAGTAGAGCATTGGCCTAGAAAGCCAAAGGTCCTGGGTTCAAACCCCAGTCTGAGCATATATGTTTTCTCTTTAAATAGAAAAATTAACGTTCGAACTGGGGGTTTGACTCCGCATTCAATCTTTAATTTTTCTTTCTAAAATAAAAATCTGTCCAGGACTGGAAAATGTTAAATAAAATATAACATCAAAACAACATAAACATTAATACAATCGTGTTGCAATTCTTAACTTTCCGTACATAAAAATACTTTCCTTAGTCATTATAGTTATTCAAACCTCAGTTATTCAAACATTACTTCCTAGTAAATGATCAAAGATATCTAAGAAATACATAGACTTTTTTAATGTTAAATATATTCTTAATTAATAGTGAGTAGAGAACATATTTTAATCGACTCACCTCATACATTTTCAAACTTCTTTGACGGTTTCAGACAAAATCATGTCCTTCTTCAGACATGGCTTCCACTGATGAAATTCTGTGATTGTTGATTTCTTTAGTGACATCACTTCTTGTGCTGCCATCTTTCGTTGGGATTATAAACTTTGTAATTAAATTTTTATCCACCGGAATATCAAAATTCATAGATCGATATTTATTCTTCTGAATGAATATCATTTCCCAACGAAAGATGGCAGCACAAGAAGTGATGTCACTAAAGAAATCAACAATCACGGAATTTCATCAGTGGAAGTCATGACTGAAGAAGGACATGATTTTGTCTGAAACCGTCGGTATCAAAGAAGTTTGAAAATGTATGAGGTGAGTCGATTAAAATATGTTCTCCACTCACTATTAATGATATAACCTCATAATGTTTACTTCCCAATATTAATTGAAATATATTCTTAATTAACTAAATTTTTTTAATGTCAGGTAATTAAAAAAAATTATATTATTTTCAGTCTGATCATCTTACCTCAATATTAATGTTGATTTGTTCATGGACATATTTCAAAACAATTCTGTTTTATCGTCTGGACAAGCTAATGATAAAACATATTTGTTTTGAAATATGTCCAAGAACAAATCAACATTAATATTGAGGTAAGATGATCAGACTGAAAATAATATAATTAAAAAGCCTCAAAATATCACTTCCTAAAATTAAATATTAATTAAAAAAAGTATGATTTTTTTTATTAAAAGCTTCTTTATACTCCTCTTCACAATTAACTCCTCTTAAAAATAGAGTGTCATTTATCCCTCTAAAATATATAATCACGAGAACTTTATTGAGAGTTGCATGAAGAAAAATTAATTAATATTCCAGAGGCTTAAGCTTGGTGATCACTGATCCAATGTAACACTCACCTAATTACACTGGCCAACATGATTTTTGTCTCATGAGTACCAATAGTTGTACTTAATGCAGCTTTTTATCATGTTTTCAAATATGTATTCGGAATTTCTCCATCACCCACAGTTTTTTTTATTTCAATTTCAATTAATGGATTTAAATAATTATTTTTTAAGTTTCTTCTTAGTTTCTGTAGTTACTGCAATATCAATGTTTCTATTTTTAAATATACTGTCTAGTTCTTCTTCTTTTTCATGGATGCTTCGGACATTCCAGGTTTCATATCTTACAATATCATTGTGTCAAGATGGATGCAACATGTTCATCGAATGGAAGATCACAGAATACCCAAACAAATGTTAAGATATCAACCTACAGGAAGAAGAAGACCAGGACGTCCACTCAAAAGACTTTTGGATGGTGTTTCTCTTGAGGCCGAAACAGGTCAACAAATGGCCTAAATTCGTGAATGTACTATGATGATGATGATGACGAAATAATTATTTTTTTTAATAAAAGTTTTTTCGTCCATTTGCCCATTGAGCGATGAGAACGGGGAAACTTTCATCAGGAGATTTCAGCTATGGAAAAGAGATATCAAGGAAAATGGAATCCTAATATGCTGGCCAATTATTGTTGGACCATCAAGAGGGATGCTCCACAGGTGAAATATACTAGAAAATTGTCATTTTTTACTTTCTAGGTGGGTCCGAATGTTCGAATATTGTGTAGTTACAAATGTAGAAAATATTAAAGTGTTTGAAATTATAAATGCCTGTCTCTCGGAAACCTTGCGTGATGGAGAAAAACCAATATCTTATTTGAATTCAGGAGAAAAAATACTATCAGAATCATATATTTTTCTTTCTGAGACAAGAAAAAGTTTAATTTTTGTTGCTCAGTGGTATTTATTTATAATTATGATTATTTCAATTATAAAGATTTTTGTACCTTTATAACACAGCCGTTCCCAACTGTAATATATTATAGTTGAGGACGACTGTGTTATGTAAGGTACAAAAATCTTTATAACTGAAATACTTTTAACTTCAACGGTGTTCAAAAATGAATATTAAAAGTATATAAATTATGATCAGAACCCAGATTTTTTTATGTAAATTAATTTTCTCTTTTCCTAGTATATACATCCCTAAAACAAAAGTTTAATATCCCAATCGAGGTCTGATAAGTCTTTTCAAATTGTCATAATTATTTAACAATAAGCATATATTATAAACATAATATTTATCAAAATAAAAACGAATACAATATCACTCAAAATAGTTTTGAACATGTTTCAATTAAACATTTTAATAGCATATTTTCTTAATCAGAGACCTATCTGCTATGACTTTTAAGCATCAGCTCAAAATCTACTTGAAATCTAACCCTCTTTATACTTTGAACAAATTTTACTATATCAAATTTACCTAACATGACTAGCCTCATGGTCTTGTGGTCAGAGCTTCTGACTACAATTCATGAGACCCCAGGTTCAATTCCTGGTCAGGCCAAAGGAATTTTTCCTTAAAGGGAATTATCAAGCTGGTTTTTACATTTAACTCGGGTGCATAATTTTTGCTAGCCAGGAACCAACTAAAGATACTTCAAAAGACAAAAGTTGCAATGCTGTTAAGATAATTATATCACGTGGAGCAGACATGGAAACGTCATTTAAAAATGCGAAGACATTACTGGCAGAGAAGTGTTTTCAGTTTTTGGTGATTGGAGCAGCGTCTTAGAAGCCTCTCACAACAACTTCCCAGCTCTGCCCGGTACTAACAATGTATTTTTTTAAACCAGAGGGAAACAATTGCCTTTCATGCCGCCTGTAAACTAAATGACTGAGCCGACTTCAATTATCGGTGTCTACTTAAAGATCTTCTTCTTCTTCTTCATCCAACCAAGTCTTAGGCTTACGATCTCTCTGATGAATTTTGTATCCAGCGTTTCCTTGGATGACCCAGAGATCTCTTCCCTGTTGGACAATAATGCAGCATGGCCTTGAGAACTCTATCTGAACTCATTCGTCGCAAATGATTCATCCAGTTGTTCTGGTATCTATGTATGTATTCAATGACCAGTTCTAAACATAGTTACTTCAAGATATCATTTCGTTTGTGATCCCATTTGGTATATCCTGCTGTATACCTCATGAATCTCATTTCACTAGAAGTTATCCTGCTCTCTTCTCCTTTCCTCAAAGTCCACGCCTCACTGCCGTAGCAAAGTGCAAGTCTTGCTAAAGTTTTATATAACCATACTCTGGTATCTCTCTGGATTAGCGAAGGTTTCATTACTGAATTTATTATTCCCATAGTTTTATTAAAATTAATAATTTTATTTGCTATGTCTACTTCATCCAAATATGTTAATGTGCATCTGTAAATTTATAAAAAAAATTTTTAAATGTTCTCATGAGAACAACCTCAGCCAGTGTATTTCATTGGAATTTGTACGAACCACATTTTTAATCTGATCACCGTCATACTAAGAATTAAATGAATCATGATTTCTTACCTCATACTTCTATGTTTTTTTTTAAACACAGCACTGCAATATCAGCGACCATTGTCACCATCCTCAGCTGTTTTCACGACTGAAAACAGCTGAGGATGGTGACAATGGTCACTGATACTGCAGTGCTGTGTTAAAAAAACATAGAAATATGAGGTAAGAAGAAATCACAATTCATTTAATTCTTATGAATTAAACCTCATAATGTTAAAAATTCCCAAATTTATTATATAAACCGTCATACTAGTTTGGATCAGTGAGCATCAAGCTTCTAGTTAACAAATCCAAATAATGAAAAAGATATAAAAAAATAGACAAGAAAAAACCCTGAGAAACAAAATCTAGGCACCAAACTAATATTACCTTCGTGATATACAAAAAGCACAGCAAAGAGAATAACAGCTAGACATATTTTGTTACTAGACCATAATAAAAGTGCTGAACATCTATGAAGGAAGTTAACACCAACTACCACATAATGAAATTACCAACTATTGCGATGACATCACGTTCTCGTCTTGTGATGTTTTACGAAACTACACAAGCATACTCACTAAAAAACATTCATACATTCACTAGGCTGTGCTAAATATATATTTATTTCTTCTAAAATATCTATGCAAAAAAAATCATTATTCTTTGTTTGAGAGTACAACTGAGAAAGTTACCCAAAACCCTGTATAAATCGAGCCGGACTTTTGAGTCCTTCAAAACTTAACAAAACCTTTATAACAACTACGTATTTCATGTTGCCAAGTTACCCAGCTCTCTCTCTCGACAACATTTTTACAGGCACACAATATCTCATTACATTAAAACAGCATCTTAACAAAAGAAAAACCCTAAATGACATCTATCCACCCACATAGCAAACGTAAAGTGCTTGAAATGTCTTTTTAAAATATTACATAATTTATTTCATAAAATTATAATCAATGTCTTTGACATCACAGAAAGAAACTGTTTCATTTAAAAAAGTGTGTCATTGCAGGAACTGCATAAACTATACAAATTCTTTAGAAAGTAAATTTATAGTCTGATTTTGCTAGTTTACAGAATATATTATCTTTCTTTTGTTAATTAAAGTGAATGGTATACAGTTACATTAAAGTGTAGAAATGAACTTCCTTAGAAGAACAAACGGCTGCACAAGAATGCATCAGATGAAGAATGAAGATATAAGAACAGAGTTAAATATATATCCACTAAATGAAAAAATCACAGAATACAGAGATAAATGGTTTAGACATGTAGAAAGTATGAACGTAACAAAATTACCAAAAGCAGCATTTAACTACAAGCTAAGAGGATCAAATAATGTAGGAAGGCCAGTGAAAAGATGGACAGAACAGGCAGTTTGTCTAGCCCGTGAAGTGAAGAAGAAGAAAAATACGGTTGCATTAAAAGTTAAAGTAATCCCACTACAGGCCACAGGAGACCCTTGAGGTAGTAGGAGGTTTAGGCTTCCACTTTTCTAGAAAATTGGCACTTGATGTCAGCTGGGTCGTCGGCCCTACGTGACGGCCGACTTTACCCCCAGAACAAGAGCCTGGTACTCATTTTTGTTATGAGGTTGAGTCGACATCAGAGCCATGTTGTCACCAGATGATTTAGGACAGTTTAAAAATTCTGACCCCATCAGAATTCGAACCCTCTACATTCTGGTTTGTAGTGTATTGCCTTAACCAACTATGGTATGGCATGCCCCTGACAATTACATTACAACAAAGTAAATACAATGACTATGAGAGTGATTTTGTGTTTCAGGTAAACCCACAATTATTAATGGCCAGATTTCACTGTTTTTCAAAAACATCATCCTTGCTTTATTTCAATAGCATATATTGAGTTTTATTGCAAAAATTGGAACTGCTAGGACAATTTTTAAATTTTCAATTTGATTTTTAAATTTTCCTACTCTAAGGGTCAGTTTCACCAACAGAGGTAACTGTTATATTATTTTTTGTCTGATCATCTTACCTCAATATTAATGTTGATTTGTTCTTGAACATGTTTCAAAGCAATTCTGTTTTATCGTCAGCTTGTCCAGTTATATTATTTTTAGTCTGATCATCTGGACAAGCTGACGATAAAACAGAATTGTTTTGAAACATGTTCAACAACAAATCAACATTAATATTGAGGTAAGATGATCAGACTAAAAATAATATAATTAAAATAACCTCAAAATATCACTTCCTAAAATAAATATTAGAGGTAACTGTATTACGCCAGTTTAAGCTATGCAATTATACACGGGGAAAACTGGCGTAATACAATTACCTCTGTTGGTGAAATTGACCTCTAATGATCCGATTTTGGTGGTTAATGAACTTGACCTTACTTTTTTTAATTGATTGCTATACAATGATATTTAAGCCCAAGTTTGACTCTAGCACCCTTAGGGAGGTGAAAAAGGATGAAAAATAATTTTTCAAAATGATCGAGATTAGACTGCTGTGGTCTTGAGGTAGCGTGCTGCGTTGTCATGCAGTAGGTCCTGGTTCAATTCCCAGTCGGGACAAGTTTCCTGGGCAAGGTTTTTTCCTCACCTGTAAGACAAATGTCATGAAATTTTTAAGGCCCAAGCAGTCCCCGAACACCATCAGAACATCATTATCATATTTACTTCATTAGATTAAGTTTAGTTTAAGGCCTCTCCTGGCACATCAATACCATCATCATCGTGTCTCATATGATCAGGGCAGCATAACCCCATCTTCAAGGCACGCCAACCTCAGATGTTGGTTACAAGAACGCCATGCCAGGAGAGAATATTAGAAACATATTGACAACTTGGTGGCATTGATTAAAAAGAAGACTCAAATTCATATAGTTTTCAGGGATGCTAATCCGATTGGTGACAGTACCAATGACCCGTGAGGGGTTGCTGATCCCCCATCGGGTGCCTCCCCAGGTGGTGGATAGGGGAATGCCTCCTAAATATAGGTGGTACCGGGGAAATGAAATACCCAGGGTGAACCAAAATCAGCACAGCGTCTGTTCCAGATTGGACGGCTATAATGGGCAGGTAGAGCTCAGAGCCAAAGAGAAGGCAATCTATCTAAGGGAAGGCACCCTAAAAACAAAGCTGAAGCAAGTTGGGAGGCTGTAAGGTGGCAATCCCACCACCCAACTATATCTGCACAGCCCTTGTAAGACGGCCAGATGAATTTTCTATTACTAAAAAGCGAAGGAGAAAGCCGGACGGAAACACTGATGATGGACCAATGACATTTAAGCCTAACTTGTCATCCTTAAGGAGATGAGAAGGAGTGAAAAATAAATAACCAAGATTAGTGACAAATCCATAGTTTTCAGGTTACTAAGTTGATTTGATGATCAAAATAAATAAATATATCTGTAAAACACTGGATAATCAGGTAGTTTATAAAGATGAGAATAATGAAATTTCTGGAGACAGTCAAATCCTGTAAGGAATAAATTACATAAATACAATCATTTCAAGCACTGCAGACTAGCTATCCACCCTGATGTCTGAGCAGCCTACAAGGGTTAGTTAATCCTAGAATGAGATATACAGTAAAAAGCTACCAGTCTTCAAAAGTACTGCCTAACGACATTTCAATCAACTCAGAAAAAAAAAATAGAAATTAAGTAACTGCTTATGACTGTTTAACTCATAGACTGATAATCATGCCTTTTCCTGTTGATAATTGTGCCTCTTCCTGTTTGTAATGAAAGATATCTCTGCAAATTAACTTCTTTGGAACAATGCATTTGCATATTTGAGTTTGTATTCTTTAACATTCTTACCTCTTATGTTTATTCTGTTGGACAATCATTTCAAAGCTATTGCTACATATTCAGCTTGTTCACAAACTGTTTTTTTCTTTTCTTCTTCAAGTTTGTGAACAAGCTGAAGATGGAGCAATAGCTTTGAAACAATCATCCAACAGAATAAACATATGAGGTAAGAATGTTAAAGAATACAAACTCAAATATTAAATTAAACCTCATAATGTAACTTCCTAATGATTTTAAAATGTAATTGCATTTTATTCTGTCATAAAATTATTCCAAAGATGAAATTTTAATAAATCAAGGAGTTCGACAAGGGTGTACATTATCACCTACATTGTTTAATATATATTTTGATGAGGTTATACGAAAATGTAAAAAAATCAAGTCCAATAGGAATACAAATTAATAAGGAAATTTATATGAATATTTTAATGTATGCAGACGATCTGGTAATTATACAGATGTCAGAGGATGATTTACAAAGAGCCATTTACATGTTGAATCAATTAGGACTCTATTATAATCTTAAAGTCTGAACTTCAAAAACTAAAATTATGGCTTTTCAGGGCAAAGTGCCAGTCAGAGCAAAAAAAGTAATCAATAATGAAATAATAGAACAGATACCACACTTTAATTATCTTGGTTAAGATATAACATATAGCTATGATTGGGATATACACAATAAATTAAACCGATATCAAATGATGTGTGGCACCATAAGAAGAACCCTCCGAAAGACTTGAATAGAAACTCAGCTCAGATTTTACAAAATTATGGCTGTTCCTGTTCTTTTATATGGATCTGAATCTTGGGTACTTAAAAAAAAAGATATCTTACACATTCAACCTACTGAAATGAAATGTTTAAGATTTGTAAAAGGATGTACACGTAAAGATAGATTACATAATGCTTCAATAAGAAATGAACTGGAGATATTTTCAATACTCGATAAACTAGAAGAGCACAAATACCAATGGAAAGAACATTTAGACAGAATGGACAATACAAGATTAGCCAAAACGATCAACACCTATAAACCGCATGGAGAAAGATCTTTGGGACGGCCAAGGAAACGATGGACTTGAGACTGGAACAGGTCGCATTGATCTAATCCTGGAAAGGAAGAAGAAGAAGATTGTGTCATAAATACTTGGAAAGAACAGTTGATGATGGAACATTGTTTTCTAAAAAGCCTATACTGCTTAATTTTTTACAAAGTTTTTTAAACATAAGTTTGTTTTAGTTGAGGACGACTGATACATCACATTCTTAATATTGCTCTTATATTTGAGTTTTTCTTTTTTGTCTATACTAGTTAAACCTAAAGTATACATAAAAATCTCATTTCGGCAGCTTGTAACCTGGATTTGTATTTTGAATATAAAATCCAGTTTTCACTTTTGTATTTTAATGCTGCTTTAGAATATATTTGAAGAGAAAAATTTTCGCCTAGACCGAGACTCGAACCCGGGACCTTTGGCTTGCCGGGCCAAATGCTCTACCAACTGAGCTATCGAGGCGAGTTGCGATCTAGATGCAAATTTTTCTCTTATATACGTTGTAATTCCCTCGTGCCAAATGCTTTCAAACCTTTGCTTCTATCTTTGCAAATGGCAGCTTCTTAGTTATTACCCGTTTAAGGAGTAAATGCAGTTGTTGACGGAGGGCACTGCAGTCGTCTTTATGCAGGAATAGAACAC
This sequence comes from Diploptera punctata, assembly GCA_030220185.1. Taxonomy (NCBI): domain Eukaryota; kingdom Metazoa; phylum Arthropoda; class Insecta; order Blattodea; family Blaberidae; genus Diploptera; species Diploptera punctata. Next base: position 77,721 of record JASPKZ010010255.1, read on the forward strand.
GTGACACTGCTATCTAGGAGTGCAGAGGGGGATGGGACGTGGGACGCTGACAGTATACACTGCCTTATATGACGTCACGTGTAACAACAAACAGAGCTTCGTAATTCCTCCGCCTGCAGAGATATTTTGAATGACTAATAAGAAGACGTTTATTGGGAATTTAACATTACTTTATAAAGCCAGTAGGGCTTCTATTGATGTTTTTATTATTGATTTAACACTTCTCACTGAAGGATAAATTATATTTGTAGAGAAAAATTTTCACCTATACTGAGACTCGAACCTGGAACCTTTGGCTTGCCGGGCCAAATGCTCTACCAACTGAGCTACCGAGGCGAGTTGCGATCTAGATGCAAAATTTTTTTCTGTTTTAGATGTTATATTATGAAACCGTAATTTTGTATTTATTCACATTAGTTTCACAAAATGATGTTTAATAATTCCATTAATAAGCATCTATTATGTAAAAAAATCTGGACACTAAAATGTTAATTAAGAGACAATTCCATATTTAAAAATTAAAAGAGAAAGGAGAGGAAAATGTTTTTACATGTTGTAAAATCTTATCATCATCATCATCATCATCCTTCAACGGTGTGGAAAGCAACGGGAAGCTACCACACCTACAATTCCCTAGTAAAGCTGCAAGCATAGCATGAAAAATGCTATGATTGCAGTGAAGGACCTGCCTTCAGGCAGAATTACTATGGATGGATTGTCAAATTGTACTGGAATGCAAGCTTCCTAATGAGCTAGAAGCACTCAAAAAAATAAAGCAATCAGGCGAAGAAGTAGAAGAAGACAATTTAGTGCAATTACGTGGTTCATGGCATGTCTAATGATGATATACAAGTTGAGCAGTACTTTTGAGATTGGCAACTTTTAAAGTAAACAAAAATAAAAAAAATGCTACGGTTACTTTGAACTCAAAGAGCAAAATAAAAGCTGCTCTAATTTTATCTAATACATGGTGAAAATATTACAATTACGTAACTTTACAATGTAAATGGGGTTTGTTACTTGGCTTACACTATATATTTTTTTGTTTTTTTTCTTTGTACCTAACTCGAGCTGTATACAACAACTGCACAATTTTTTTTTGGATTCTTCTTGGACATTTCCAGCAAGTTTCAATTGCATTATAGCAATTATTTAATATAGTTGTGTATTCTACTTTTAAAATTAAATGTTTTAAAATCCAACATTTTCAAGGAGCTCCAGAACACCCTACATCTATTTAATATTAGTGGATATTCTCTAAGGATCTACCAAATGTATATGTTTTAAATTTTCAATGAATATTTATCAAATTCTTATGCCCAATTTATTACAAGAATTTGCCTATGAATTACAAAAAAAATATTTTAAAAATTCAAGGAAAAATGTATCTTGCTACAATGAATCAAGCAGAATCTTTTGCTGAACTATTTTCAGTGAACGATGTGATAATGAAATATTAGAAGTGTTTTTTAGTTAAATTATTTATCTTACCTCAATATTAATGTTGATTTGTTCTTGAACATGTTTCGATTATATCATAATCATCGTCAGAATTTTGCCTAGACTAAGCAAAATGTTGATGATGATTATGATATAATCAAAACAAGTTCAAGAGCAAATCAACATTAATATTGAGGTAAGATAAATAGACTAAAAATAATTAAATTAAAATAACCTCAAAATATCACTTCCTCAAATATATTTATGTAGCCTACTACCTATTTTTGTGGAATTTGAGTTTTTTCTTCAAATTGGAAAATTTTGGTATCTATAATTTGAAGATATGGAAATTATTTTTTTAATTCTTAAATATTGTTTTTTAGTTCCTTGAATTTTAAAATAATCAATATATGATCCTAATCCTCAAAAATGGACACCAAAAAATTTCTTTATATGAAATATTATTAAAAAAGCTGTAAACTAATCTGGTGTTTTCTAATTTGCCCCTCACTAACCTAAAGAAATAGATTAGGTTATAGTTAATGTGGCATCCAAGTTGAAAATCTGAAAATAAATCATTCAGTAAACAAACAATTGCAATATACTGGATCATCCACCAAAAATAATTATAAAACCTAGAAATGTACTTAATCATCCATAGCAAATCATATTTATATACTGAGATTATAAATTTTAAAAAAATAATGCTATGTTAAATTACAGTAAAAACTTTCATAAATAACAAAAAAGTTTTATCTTTCTATTGTTAAAACATATTATATTCTAATAACATATGAACTTCATAAGCTATTTTAACATTAATGATATATAACATTCTAGAGTCCTTTAAACTTATGAAACTTAAAAAAATGGATTCCAGTGGCAGTTGACTGTGATGGGCAGGACATATGGCATAATTGGGGAATGAAAGAGGGCAATGAAAATTTATTTAGGAAAACCAGAGTAAAAGCATCCAGCAGTTGGGCCAAGAATGAGGTGCGAGAATAACATTAACTATAATTTGAGATGAATTATACAGGGAATGATTAAAAAATATTAGCTCAGGACAAGGATATACAGAGAATTTAAGTTTGCATCGACATGAAACACTAGATTTAATAGTACAAGTAAATTAATTAGCTATTTTGTAGCAGCTTTTTATATTCATATAATTGCATATACACAGTCAAATATAATTGTTTTCTCAACTCATGGTCGGGTCGAGGAATGAGATGAGATGAAGCCCCTGTATTTATAGAGGTGTGTGAACCACAAGGGTGCTGGTACTGTAACAGGAGTGGATGAACGAAATGAAACGAAATGGATGAGATGAGTATGGAGAAATGGTGGAATAAAATTTGTGGCAGGGGAAATGGGAGAAACCCCAAGAAAAACCTGCCCAAGCCCCATGGAGTGATAGAGACTCAAACTCGGGACCTCAGCGGTGAGAGGCAAGCATCTAACCTGCCTCAAATAAGAAAATAAATAAAACTTTTTTTAAATATTGTTTTTATGGTAACATTATTTTGTTTTTCTCATACTTTGGTTTTTTGACTCTCACAAATACAAGCTGATTGATGTTTTTGGAGATGCAGCAATAATGTCCCAAACTGCACATCAGGTGCTGTTCAAGATCGTCATTCCTGTACTCATTTATCTCAATATTTTAGTTTAACAAAAATTAGTTACTTATAAATATTAAAAAATAACTGTTTACGATATTTAATAATTTTAGACCTAACAAATTTTGAAATTCATAACGTTCAAGCAAACCAAAAATGTAGCAACTGCCACTGATGTGATCCAAGCAATATATTGAATATATTTATAATTTCAAATGTTTTAAAAACAAGCAACAAATATTAACAATATATTTGTTAAGTATTTAAAATGTCCAATAAAAATCCGTAACTGACCACTGTCAAAAACCATTTTAAATGACACCTGGTTTAAGCCTAAAACAATAATAGCTAAAGGAGCTGCCCAATCTTCCCCATAAAATTATATAATATAAAATATATTTAAATATCTAAGATAGTTTTATACAATTTTATTATTGATATTTTCTAAAATGTGGGATCATTAAAATTCTTGCAAAGCATTTCTTGTGAAATATCATTTATAGGTAAAGAAGATTTTCTACAGTTAAAAAAAAAAATAGTCTAATTTATAAGACTTTAAAAATGTTATATAAAAATAAAAATTCAGAATAAAGAAATATTTTAGAAATATTATGATACTTAAGTTTCTGCTGAAAATCTTCTTTCTTTATGTATTTTTCTGTATGTTTTGTACGTCACTTAACAATTCTTATGGGTACATATATTTTAAAATACCCAAGACAGTTTTGCAAGACTTTTTCATATTTATGTTACAAAAAAAGTTTACCACAATTCAGATTTTTTGCGTTCTTTCTGTCACCCAATTATCTATGTTTTGTCTTTTTAAAGTCCAAATCCTCTTGATATCACAGTTCTGAAATATTCATTCAAATAAAACTTTCCAGAAGGAAAATATTTATCATTGTTCATATTTATTTTATTTTAAAATTAAAATCTAACCACTTTTATTAATTTTGTACATTTACAGGTACCTGGCGCATTGGTGCACAGTCACATCTTAAAACTGTATGCATTTGTGTACAATTCCAGACAAATATACAGTATGGTCCTGATGTAAAAAAAAAGTTTCATTTCAAATGCTTGCACAGTCATGTTATATTCTAGAGTTGTCAATGCTGATTAATGATCATGTATTAAGATATTTGGTCTGTATATTCTTACCTCTTATGGTTGTTTTTGTTGAACATATGTTTCAAGGCTTCTGAGCCCCATCATCGATTGAGTCTGTAATCATAGACAATGGAGCTTACCATAAGAGATAAGAATACACAGACCAAATATCTTAATTATTAAATAAACCTCTTCATGTTACTTCCTATTGTATTTAAAAAAAAGTCATATATTTATTTAAATTTTCCACTTTAATATTAATATATAAATTAATACACTCAGGCAAATCACTTGAATCAGTTTTTAAAGAGAAACATTTCTACCTGAACTGGGATTTGAATCCAAGACCTCTAGCTTCATGCACTTGTACTCTTTCCACTTGAGCTACCTAGACAATTTCCTGTCCTGACACACATTTTTCCCGCATCCTAGTAGCAGTGAAATTTCATTCACTATGAAATTGGGTTGCTTCTAAATCAAGAAGACATTATTAAGGAATTTTTACACTAATTTAAGACATAAATTCTTTTTATGATAGTAATATATAAATTAATTGTTTGATTTCTAAATTTATCCTACCTAGTTTTCCCAATGAACTTGCATAAGTATTTAATTTCTGCTGTTTGTATTTTTTGCCATTTATCCATATAGTAGTACTGGAATATAATAAATTCAATCACAAATTATAAAATAAATAATTTATCGGAAATGCAATATCTTGAGAAATTATGAAATTGTACCTGGAAGTTTATTTCCGTACATAATAACGTACAAAACTTCTGCTACATAATTTTATTCTCTATGTCTGCAAACATTGTTACTGTATAAGAATTAAATGAATCGTGATTTCTTCTTACCTCATACTGCTATGTTTTTTTAAACACAGCACTGCAGTATCAGCGACCCATTGTCACCATCGTCAGCTGTTTTCAAGACTGTCAATTTTTTCTTTTGTCGGTAATTATCTAAACTGCCATCTGGTGTTCTTTTGAAGGAATTACTCTCCAAACTGCCATCTGGTGTTCTTTTGAATGAATCATTTTCTAAACTGCCATCTGTTGTATTTTTGAAGAACTTTGTAATCAAGCTCGGTTCGTCCAGAATCTCGAAGTTCATGGTTCTAGTATGGTTTTTTTAGAACCATGAACCATACTAGAACCATGAACTTCGAGATTCCGGACGAACCGAGCTTGATTACAAAGTTCTTCAAAAATACAACAGATGGCAGTTTAGAAAATGATTCATTCAAAAGAACACCAGATGGCAGTTTGGAGAGTAATTCCTTCAAAAGAACACCAGATGGCAGTTTGAATAATTACCGACAAAAGAAAAAATCGACAGTCGTGAAAACAGCTGATGATGGTGACAATGGGTCGCCGATACTGCAGGGGTGCGTTTAAAAAACATAGAAGTATGAGGTAAGAAGGAATCACGATTCATTTAATTCTTATTAATTGAACCTCATAATGTTAAAAATTCCCAAATTTAATATATAAATTGTTGCTGTATTTCTATTCATTTTACTTTTTAAGAAAATATTTATTTATTCATAGTGAAATATGGGAAATAACATTATGAGGTTCTTAATTTATAAATCAATGAGTTATTTTACATCTTACCTCATATTTTATGTTTTCTTAAACAAGGAAACTGCAGTTTTCAACAGAACCATCTCTCTCATTTTCAGAGTCATAATGTTGGTTGAAAATGAAAAAGATGGTTCTCTTGAAAACTGTAGTTTCCGTGTTTAAGAAAACATAAAATATGAGGTAAGATGTAAAAATGACTCATTAATTTATGAAATGTTTATTTAATGTTTTTATTATTAATTTCATACATCTCAATGATGGATAAATCATATTTGAAAAGAAAAATTATACGCTCAGACCGGGACTTGAACCCAGGACCCTTGGTTCTCTAGACCAAGTGCTCTACCATCTGAGCTACCTGAGCAAGTACCAATCTAAACGCAAATTTTTTCTCTATATACTTTGTAATTCCCACCCACCAAATGCTATGAAGCCTTTGCTTCTATCTTTGTAAATGGTGGCTCCTATATTAAGAAGACATATTTGGGAATTATACATTACATTATAAATGCCAGTACGGCTTTTTTCAATGTTTTTATTATTAATTTCATACATCTCAATGATGGATAAATCATATTTGAAGAGAAAAATTATACGCTCAGACCGGGACTTGAACCCAGCATCCTTGGTTCTCTAGACCAAGAGCTCTACCATCTGAGCTACCTGAGCAAGTACCGATCTAAACGCAAATTTTTTCTCTATATACTTTGTAATTTGTAATTTGCATTTAGATCGGTACTTGCTCAGGTAGCTCAGATGGTAGAGCACTTGGTCTAGAGAACCAAGGGTCCCGGGTTCAAGTCCCGGTCTGAGCATATAATTTTTCTCTTCAAAAATGTTTATTTATTTATTTATTTTATTTAAGAAAGAAAAATAAATGCTGGAACCGACACTTAACCCTGGTTGATCCAAAATTAGAAAGTGTTAATTCAAATAAAAACCTTTAAAAAATGTTTATTTTTATTTATCAAATGGCAGGAACTGGCAATAATGCCACTTTCCTCTGGTCTCCTAGTACAAGCTGACAAAATCTTGTCTTCTTTGCACTTCTTGGCTTAGCAATGGGCAGTGGAGCAAATGTTGTTGGTACATTTCCTGGTGGGAATCAGCACTAAGTGGGCAGCTGGCGGAGAATGGTCAAGAATGAGGGTCCAGACAAAGACATCTTGGTCTTCCAAGTTGAGGGTTTGATCGTAAAACTGACATCCTTGCATGTACAAAACAAATTTTATTAAGGATTAAAGAACTAATTAATGTTTTTATTACCTCACCTCATATCCTTTTTCTTCTAGACTGCAGTTTCGGAGCTTATCTCCATCATCAGTAGCCTCTGGTCAACCGGTGTTATGTCGTTTCTTGGCGGTTTTCTTCTTCCTTCTATTAGTGGACTGATGAACCACTGATAGAAGGAAGAAGAAAACTGCCATGAAACGACATAACACCGGTCGACCAGAGGCTACTGATGATGGAGATAAGCTCCGAAACTGCAGTCTAGAAGAAAAAGGATAAGAAGTGAGGTAATAAAAAACATTAATTTAATTCTTAAATTAAACCTCAGTGTTTTTTCCTTGTGATAGTTAAACAAATTTTATTGTTGAGAAGCCCTTCAAATCTAGCCAGATTTAGGTACAAAATTATGAAAATTCATGACAGACAAGAATTGAAAAGTTAAACTCAAATGACCATAGCACCAAAGAAGAAGTAGAAGTTTAACATTAGATAATTGGCCTCAGTGATCTAGGGAATAAATTCCTTTTATATATATATAATAAATTTGGGAATTTTTAACATTATGAGGTTCAATTCATAAGAATTAAATGAATTGTGATTTCTTCTTACCTCATACTTCTATGTTTTTTTAAACAAAGCACTGCAGTATCAGCGACCATTGTCACCTCCGCTGTTTTCACGTCGATGGTGACAATGGTCACTGATACTGCAGTGCTTTGTTTAAAAAAACATAGAAGTATGAGGTAAGAAGAAATCACGATTCATTTAATTCTTAATAAATTACTTGCCTTTAACCCCAGGGTCGTGGATTCAAACCCAGCCGATGTTGACAGATTTTTTTTTACGAATCCAAGGGACAAGTCCTCCAGAAAGGACTTAAAGCCATGGATACTGAGATGAAGATTTTTGGGCTCCTAAATTAGAGCATTTGAGCAAAATTTAACCAATCTTTCCCATCCAAGTAATAACTTAGTTGCCTTCTAGATGTCTGTTTGAGGCAATGTTACACGCTTACTTCAATATGGAAATGAGCATAAATAAATGAGTTAGAAAATACAAATATAGAAAATACATGATTCACCTCAATTTTTAGTTTCTTGAAGATCCAAGGTTCTGACACTCTACGTGTCATTGTCAATTCTTTCTAACTGTTGGATCGGTGGTTGGAATTAGTTAGAAAGAATTGACAATGGCACGTAGAGTGGCGAAACCCTGGGTCTTCAAGAATCTACACATACGAGGCGAATCATGCATTTTATAACTCATATTATTTAAAATAAACCTTATAGTATCACTTCATTTAAATATTAAATAAAAACATAAATAAATTAGTTTGGTTATGTAACTCAAGCAGGACGAAGATCACTGGGCCGTCCTATGAAACGCTGGAGGGAAAATTTTCTATAGGATCGTAACAGGCCTTGGCCTAATACTTGGAAAGAAGAAGAAGATGTAACTCAAGCAAGGGAACACTCTTGTGCCATGTGGGTATTTACAGGTATGTATATATATAAAGAGATACAACAGGTGAACAATTTCAATTATTTAGTATGCAATGTATCATACTGCCAGAAGGAAGATATTAATACTAAAAAAAGTTTTATAGAATGTGTGGCACTATAAAATTAACACTGTAAAATAAAACTTTGAGGAGTACACAATTAAAATTTTACAAAATTATGGCAGTGACTGTCTCAACATATGCAAATGAAAATTGGACTCTTAACCGTTCAGACAGAAGAAAAATAGAAACTGCAGAAATGAAGTTATAATGTTCAGTAGCAGGTGTGACAATTTTGGACAGAAAAATAAATTAAGATATTAGAAAGGATTTAAATATTTTTAATTTATCAAATAGAATTGACAGTATGAGAAACAGCTGGTATGAACACGTTAAAAGAATGCCTACAGATAGAATCCTCCAGCTGTTATTAAAGTACAAACTAATAGGACATAGAAGTGTTGAACGCCCATTTACTAGATGGGAAGATTCATTAAATCCCATTTGATGTGAAAACAGGTCTAAAGGCCTAATTTCATGAAGCAGAAGAAGAAGATATAAAGAAAAAGTTACGTAGAAATATAATATAGATATTATTTGACTGATTGACTCCGTTCATTCCGCTCGGGACATGGATGCATCTCTATTAGGAAGTTTCTTAACCAGACTAATTTGGTTATGCTTATTTTCCTATAGATGTCAGCAAGTGACATGTGGTTAGTACATTGCCTTGAGGAGACATCTAGTAGGAAACTTGGTTAAATTTTGCTCAGTGGCCTTCATATTCAGGCTTGAGGTTATTTTATTAGACTCGGGACTCGTGGCTAAAGTCCCTTGGATTTTTGCATCCTAAAAAATCCATTGACCCCGGCTGACATAACATAGTAAAGTAAAGTAAAGTATTCCCACTACAGACCTCAGGAGGCCTTGGGGTAGTGGGAGGTTAAGGCTGACATAACATAGATATTTTAATTATAAAACTTTATTATACCTTTCTCTTTTTACACCGTCATCCTTAACTACAATAATTCATGTCACAATCTTCGTTATATCATTAAATTTCTAAGCTTTTCGAAGTCTTGGCTTCATCATTCGAAAAGCTTAGTAACTTAATGATATAACAAAGATTGTGACATGAATTATTGTAATTGAGGACGACGATGTAAAAAAAAAGTATACAAATTTTTATAATTAAACTAATTGTAACCTCAATGGAGTGCGCATAAAAAAAAAGAAAATAATATTAAAAGTATAGATAACATAGATATATGTGTAATAAATGTTCTGAATAATTGAAACATATCCCTGTAATTCCACACCTATACTTTGTTAGGTAGAATAATGGTTCTCTCTTATTAAACTTTCACATTCGATAATTCGACCTGCTGTGTGTTTAGTAATGGTTGCAATTGATGTATGCCAACAGCTGCCCTTAGACTATGAGCCAATAAGGGGCAGGACAAAGGTCGTTTGGGCAAATCCTGCCAGAGTCTAGTCTAGTATTGTATTATGATATTGTTAAACTTGCATTATTTCAAGTTTAAACGATTTATAGAGTTTTCAGAACTGTGATATCGGGAGACGTAAGCGCTCCTCCAGCCAGCTGAGTAAAACACTGCGAGTGATGAGTTATGGGTTTGTTTACGTGCTCTGGTTCCAGCCAGTAGTGATGATATGATGCAAGTGCTGCTGCTACTGCTCTCGGTGACGAGCAACTAGACGTCTGTGAATTTGGACAACTTGTCTCGTAATAATAGGTTCTCCTTCTTCAGCCGGTCCAATTCTTGGCGCAGCCCCATATTCTGTACAAATTTATTACAATTTAGTTCCTTAAAAAATAAATCAAAATTAAATTACAATATAAATAAAAAAAATAAAAGTGGAATTGGATAATTTAAACAGTAAGAAAAGTAAACAAATTTTGGAAATACTTTACTACATGTGATGTGAAAAATGTTTCCTAGTTCCAATCATACACCATGTGCATGCACTAACAAACTCAAGCGGTTTATACTATGGAATCATGGGATGCAGCCAACATATACACAATATTTAACAAACTTAAAAGCTAACCTAACACAATTTAAGTATTCTAACTGTGTAAGACCAATCTAAAAGCTAACCTAATGCAATTTAAGCACTCTAACCTATGAAAGAATGCAATGCCCAAAATAAAGTTCTGAAATTCTGAAGTATATGTGTACAGAAATTAAACATAGGCTCAATTCTGGAAATGCGTGCTATTATGCATTACAGGGACTCTTGTCGTCCCAACTCCTTAACGTTAAACTGAAAATATATAAAACTATAATTCTACCAGTTATATTATATGGATACCAAACATGGACTCTTACTTTAAGGGATGAAAGGAGATTATGAGTATTTGAGAATGAAGTTCTTAGAAAAAATTTTGGATCAAAGAGATATGAACAGATAGGTGAATGGCAAAGACTACATAACAGTGAATTACATGGTCTTCATAAGAAGCCAGATATAATAAGAACACTTAAGTCTCTAGGCTGCAATGGGCAGGACATGTGGCATGGATGGGGAATGAAAGATGTGCATGGAAGCTTCTTGTATATACTCTATGTTGGCTGCACTGGAACATGTCTTTAAAGTTGCATAGAACATGCATTAAAATCAAAATGGCTGTTGCGTCTTCATGCTACATATATAGTTAAATATCATAGAAAAATATATTGAAATAATTGTTAGAAAAAAATGTGAAAATTGTTATAAATGGTGGGAAATAATTTGAAAAATGAAACCCTAAGAATAAAATTTGACTGGAGTTTATGAAGGAATTTAAAAAGTTGTGTCATAGTATGTAAAGTTTAGTCTATTTTTTTTGTCTAATGCCACCAGGTTGTCTTTTATGATATTTCTGGCTTTCTCCCCTGGCATTGGCAGAATTGTAATCCATTTCTTAGGTTGGGGCACCTGGAAGGAGGAGTTATGTTACCCCGATGATATGATGGGTGATAAATGATGATGAAGCACCAGGAGAGTTCTTAACCTAAACTTAAGCTAAATTCCAGACCATGGGCAACCACAGGAATAATTTTAAGGAAAAATTCCTATTACCTGACTGGGAATCGAACATGGGATCTCATGGACTGTAGTCAGAAACGCTGACCACTAGTCCATGAGGCTGGTCTAAGGAAAGAAAATAAAGCAGTGGAAAGTATGGCTTTGGATTGGAATCCCCAGGGTGGTAGAGGAAGAGGAAGACCAAAAAGCAAATAGGAGAGAACAGTTATTGAAGAAATTGCTATGGAGGGGAAAACATCGAATGAAATAAAGATGTTTGCAAGAAATAGAGTCAGATGGAAATGCTTTGTGAATGTCCTATGCCCCTCATAAGAAGATACAGGAGATTGATTGATTTGTTCCTTAAAATTATATCTGTCAATAGCATGTGTATCGTCTAAATCTTTTAATTTGTAATTTTGACGACCAGGATTTGTGAACATTCATTAACCAAAACAAATTGGGACCATTAATAAACGAGTTGGAGAAAATGTTTTAATATCTCATATCACAAAGTTGCGTGTCTTCACGATACCGGTTTCAAAAGTATAGTATTACTTCCATCTTCAGTCAAATTCCAGATGTTAAAACATTTTATCCAACTCATTTATTTACATAAATACCTCATAGTGTTTCCTCCCACTGTAAATTAAATTAAATTGGGACCAGCTTAGTTCAGATACCGTATTTGATTTTTCATAACTTAACATAAAAAATGACACAAATTCATAAAATATATTAGAAATTAATAATAATAATAATAAATAATAATAATAATCTTCTTCTTCTTCCTTCCAAGTATTAGGCCAAGGCCTGTTACGATCCTATAGAAAATTTTCCCTCCAGCGTCTTCCGGAAAATTCTCGTATAAGACTTGAAAGCACAATAATAGTCCCTTCGATTGGTTGCTGGCCAAAGGAAGGTAAGACCAGTGATGGGCCTGCCATCTTATAGCCTCTGGTCAGGCTTTTCTGGAGAAGAAAAGAAAATAAAGGAAAGAAGAAATGGAAGAAAGGAAAGACTCCCTAGCCCTCGGATGCTCTAATAGCATCGGGATCGAAAAAACAAGAGTTAACCAAGAGAGGTTAGATAGTAAAGTTAAAAGAGTGCAAAACACAAGTAAGTGGAAGAAATGTTTTGCTCAGCTTGGGCACCTTGTGGTCGCCATCCACATATCCCCTAGATGAGGACCCCTGAGGGGTAATAATAATAATAATAATAATGTCCACCGCTGTGGTCTCGAGGTAGCATGCTGCCATGTCATGCAGTGGGCCTGGGTTCGATTCCCAGTTGGGACAAGTTTCAGGGTTTTTCCTCACCTGTAAGAAATTATTTACCGAGTCAGAAAAAGAATTAGGGTTCAGTTCTTATATCTTACAGGGGCACAGATCCGATGGTTCAGACAATATAAGCAGCGAGCTACATGATCTTTATGGGAAACCAGATATAATAAGAACAGTCTCATAAACTATGATTTTTTTTGTCCAATGTCACCAGTTGTCTTATGACATTTCTTGCATTCTCTTTTTAATTGGCAGAATTGTAACCCATTTCTGAGGTTGAAGATCAGGAAAGGCAGGGTTACACTTCCCCTGTGATATGACTAGTGATAAATTATAGTGATATACCAGGAGAGTCCTTAAATCTAAGTTTAATCTAAATTCAGGGCCATGGAGTAATTCCCTTTAAGAAAAAAATTCCTGGGAATTAAATCCTGAACCTAATTGTAGTCAGAATCTCTGATCACAAGACCATGATTAAATTTTTAAAATTATGAATTCCACTAAAATTAATCCTGTAACGTTATTCGGAAATACATTTTGCTTTATGTTATATTTGAATTCATGGTATATCAAATCGGTCTTATAATGTTTATACATTACCTCCTTCTCGAGATAGCCAGCTCGTAATGCTATCTGGTTCTCTTTGACACGCCGTGCATCTCTTGATCGCTTTGCAGCCATGTTGTTCTTACGACGACGTGCCCAATACTTTTCATCCTTTAAATCATCAGGAACAAACTGTTGGAACAGACAATCGCCAAATTATAAAGGAATTCTCTATTCTTATAATATAAATAAATTTCTGATTTTAACACTTCATTACGTGCAGGTAGACAAAATAAATACAAGTAAAAGTTTGTAACCATCAATTGGAATTAATGTTTTCAGACGAACCGTCCCTAAGCAATGGCTTGAGAGAAAAATGTGCACCTGAGCCAGGATTTGAATCCAAGATCTGTAGCTTTATGTTATAAGGCTCTACCATTTAATCAATTGAGTTGGTGTTTACTTGATGAAAATCCATATTTATTAATTAAATAAAAATAAAACGTAGTTTTATTTGATTTTCATATTTATTATATAATTCAGTGACAGCTGTTTCGGTACACTGTACCTTCTTCAGACATGTTAACAAATTATGAATTGTGTTCCAACTGATCTAAGCAACAATACAACAATATTTATTTAAATTTTTTAATTAAACAAAGGGGATTCATTCAAATCAAGTTGAGAATTTAACAGTTTGTTACTACTTTAAAATTTATTAATTTCTACAGCCTCCATAAGATCTAACTTCTTACCCTTATCACAAATATGTAAAATTTCAAAATTTGGATCGAAACAATGATTAAATTGGAATAGGTGATTAGCATATTTTGAATTTTCTAAATTTCTGTTATATGCTCTCATGTGTTCCTTTATCCGAGAGATAAAAGGTCTACCAGTTTGTCCTATATAGACATTGTCACATGTGCCACACTTCAATTTATATACACCTGATAATTTTTCTTTTTTTGTTTTGGTTTTATTGTTTTTTATTATATTTTGTAGAGTTTTATTAGTTTTAAATGCCACATTAATGTTCAACTTTTTAAAGTGTTTAGATATTTTATTTGAAAGTGGGCCTATGTATGACATTACGACATATTTCTTTATGTTTTCTTTGGGTAAAGGAAAAACTTTGTTAATTGCTTTTTTGTAATGAACCTTCTTAATTAAACATTCTATAATTTCAGGGTCGTAGCCATTATTAATAGCCAATTGTTTAATAATATTTAGTTTCTTAGGTGCACCTCCGGAGCAAGCTCAAATTTCTGGGTTGAAATCTTGGCTCAACTAAACATTTTCTTCTTCTTCTTCTGCCTGACAAGTATTAGGCCATAAGGCCTGTTACGGTCTCACATAAAATTTTCACACCATCTCTTAGCTGGATAGCTAGTCCATATATTGGTATTGACCTCGTTCAATGAGTTTGAGGAGTATTTGCAGTAGACAACGCTACTTTAAATTTGAAAAGAAAAATATACGCATAGACTGGGGTTTGAACCCAGGACCTTTGACTTTTCTATGTCAATGCTCAGATGGAAGAGCATTGACATAGAAAGTCAAAGGTCCTGGGTTCAAACCCCAGTTTAGGCGTATATTTTTCTTTTCAAATATAATTTGTCCATCATTAAGATGTATATATGTGAACAATATAATCTCAAAATATCCATAGAAAAAACCAAGGTAATGGCATTCCAAGGGAAAAATCAAATCAGATCGAAAATAGTAATAGGAAACAAAATCATAGAACAGGTGAACCATCTCAATTATCTAGGATGTGACATTTCATTTAATTATGATAATGATATAAATAATAAAATAGCAAAATTCCAGGGAATATGTGGTACGATAAAACAACACTAAATAACAAAACAACAAGAGAGACCCAAATGAAATTTTATAAAATATTGGCAGTACCGGTACTGCTCTATGGTTCAGAAGCCTGGATACATAAAAAACAAGACCTAAGTAGGATAACGGCGGCAGAAATGAAATTTTTGAGATCTGTTAAAGGGTGCACTAAGGAAGACAGAATCAAGAACACAGAAATAAGACAGGAACTTGAAATATTTGCAATAACTGATAAAATATATACATATAGACAAAAATGGAAGCAACACATAGACAGAATGAATGAAGATAGATATCCAAAACAAATAACAAAATTCAAACCTAAAGGCACCCGAGATGTGGGCAGACCTAGAAAGAGATGGGCTGAAGTCAGAACGGGTCAACAGACCTAATCCATGAATGCAGATGATGATGATGATTAAGATGTTTAAAAACGAATAATATTAACATTGAAAGGACGCTACTTTAAATCAATTTTTTACTTTCCATTTTCTATTACCCTTTATTATCGCAGCAATAGTAATAATTCATCTATTATTTTTTCTTTGGCCGTGTGGTACATATTTATAAATTGCCTTTGGGATTCTAGTATTACTCATTCTTTCCAAATGTTGTTTCCAATTGGACTGATACCGATCAATATAGTCTAAAACTGGCTTACTTTTTTGTTCCTTTAAGATTTCACAATTTATTTTTTAAATCCCACTTAGTATATCCAGCCGTTTTTAGCAATTAATCGCATTTCACAAGCCGTTATTCTGCTTTCTTCAGTGTCCATGCTTCGCTGCCATAGCTGAGTACAGGTAGTGCCAATATGTTGTAAAGACGTATGCGGGTGTGTTTCTGTACAAAGGATGGTTTCATCATAATTTATATTTATATTTTTTGCAGCATGTCATGCAATTGGTCGTTTTTATATGCAATTCCAGTCCACCGCTGTGGTCTCGAGGTAGCGTGCTGCCTGGTCACGCAGCGGGCCCGGGTTCGATCCCCGGTCGGGGCAGTTTCTTCTGGGTGAGGTTTTTATCGGGGGTTTTCCTCACCTGTAAGACAAATGTCAGGAAAACTTTACGGCCCAAACGGTCCCCGAAATCATATGGCCATCATCATCATCCTTATCATTATCATCATCCTTCACCGGTGTGGAAAGCAACGGGAAGCCACCAAACCTACAATTCCCTAGTAAAGCTGCAAGCATAGCATGAAAATGCTATGATTGCAGTGAAGGACCTGCCTTCGGGCAGAATTACTATAGATGGATATGCAATTCCTTGGATGTTCCAAGTAGCGAGATCATAATGTTCACATTTTTTCTGTAGTTATATTACCATTACCTACAGATGGCTTGTTTGGAAACATTAATTTTCATATAAAGTTCATAATTAGCTGATTTTTCATAAGTAATGCCACAAGTGATTTCCAAATTATCGATAAATTCACGACTCACGAAGTGGGGAGTGAATGTATCTAGAGAATTTGGAAATCAAGAGTGGCATTTGTTACGACTATTTAACGAATAAAATTAAGCTGTTTACTCACAAATCATTATTTAAATATAGTTATTTTAAAATATTTAATGTAAACGGCAATGTTTGAAAACAAATGAGAAACAATTGGTACGCTTCATTTGCTTATCACTGCAACCAGATCATATTATTTATTGCCAAAGGAACGCAATATTGTAAGAATGCACTCTAGTGGAGAAAAAATGAAACACATCAAACTGTATATTTACTCTATGATGTAAATATGACAAGTATATTTTTCTGGAATGTTATTACCTGGGAAAAAAATACATTTAATAAAGTGCAAACAGTGGTTTCTTTTTTTGGTGGTATAATCAATTGCTACAAATGTTTTTATATTAACTCCTGCACATGCGCTATGTGCTGACATTCATGCACTATATATACAATCTGGTAGCCGTATTTCTTGGAGGGTCAGTCAATGCAAAATAATGCTATGACCTATTCAGGATGTTAAAAAGGAGGTGCTTTCTTTATAAACTTTACTTGGTAAATTCAAGGCGAAACACGACAGTGATTGATTGTAAATAAAAAAAATCATTGAAATGTGATGGGTCATTGACTCCCATTTGGGGCATGAGTTAAATAGTCAGCGAAATCCAATTATAATGCCTTCTTGCAGTAGAAAAAATTCCCATTAAGTCTTGTGAAAACGAGTTTCACTGCTTTTTGGGGTTTTAGGGATTAAAGACAGCCTAAGTAACTCAGTACCAGAACACCAGCACATAAAACCGGCTCAAGTCTACATTTTTCTCTCTAGTTATGGTAACCCTCATTCTTTTCCAAACTTGATTCTTACATGAAACAATGTTCCTTTTCAATTATAAATACTACTTAGTGGAATGCAGGCTTTCACGGCCGGTAATCATGGTAGTAAAAGATTCCGGGCTATGTGGCCGTGGTCTATAACTGGCGTTTCTTCCAGACGTTTCACCCTCAACTGCGGAGGGCATCTTCAGTGGCGAGCGCTTCAAGCTGTTGTTTCCCTGTCGTAGACTCGACTGCGAATGAACAGCAGAAATCTGGATAAATAAGAGTGTCCAGATTTCTGCTGTTCATTCGCAGTCGAGTCTACGACAGGGAAACAACAGCTTGAAGCGCTCGCCACTGAAGATGCCCTCCGCAGTTGAGGGTGAAACGTCTGGAAGAAACGCCAGTTATAGACCACGGCCACATAGCCCGGAATCTTTTACTACCATAAATACTACTTTCTTCTTCTTCTTCTTCTTCACTTCACGGGCTAGGCAAATTGCCTGTTCCGCCTCACACTTGTTCTGTCCATCTTTTCACTGGCCTTCCTACATTCCTTGAATCTCTTGGCTTGTAGTTAAATGCTGCTCTTGGTAATCTTGATACATTCATTCTTTCCACATGTGTAAACCATTTCTCTCTATATTCTCTGATTTTCTCATCCAATGGATATATATTTAACTCTGTTCTTATATCTTCATATCTCAAAAATTGAAAGAGACATACATACGAAACTGTCGAAATTTCAAATGATATGCTGAACTATACATAAAACATTAAAGAATAAAACAAGAAGAGATACTAGATTGAAGTTTTATAAAACATTGGCAGTTCCTGCATTACTTTATGGGAGCGAAACTTGGGTAATGACCAAATAATTGCAAAGTAGAATACAAAGTGCAGAAATGAACTTCTTAGAAGAACAAAAGGCTGCACAAGATTGGATCGGAAATAATACTTTAAATAGTATAAAACATGCAAAGTGGACACTTCACTAGATTTACCTGAAAAGCCGCCACTGATTTCTTCTCATGATAGAGACTTTGCCTGAATAGCCGTCAGTGATTTATTTTCATGATAGAAACTGCGGTAGCGGTTCTGCAGTCGATGAGTGTGTACAGTCCGTGGATCAGAAGAATTATAGTGAGGGATGAGGGAAGCAGGTGGAAATACAAGTGTCACATTATCAAATACCCTCGCTAATACAGGAACAGTATCTTCTTCTTGTAATCCCATTTTCTCTTAACAGAGATTTAGGCGCTCTCTCTCTACAGGGAAGAAATTGAACCATACTAATTTATTTGAAGAGAAAAATTACACGCTCAGACCGGGACTTGAACCCGGGACCCTTGGTTCTCTAGACCAAGTGCTCTACCAACTGAGCTACCTGAGCAAGTACCGATCTAAACGCAAATCCTTCTCTATATACATTGTAATTCCCATCCAACAGGTAGCTCAGTTGGTAGAGCACTTGGTCTAGAGAACCAAGGGTCCCGGGTTCAAGTCCCGGTCTGAGCGTGTAATTTTTCTCTTCAAATATGATTTATCCATCATTGAGATGTACGAAATCAATAATAAAAACTTGGAAAAAGCCGTACTGGCTGTAATGTATAATTCCCAAATATTTCTTCTTAATAAAGGAGCCGCCATTTGCAAGATAGAAGCATGGCTTCACAGCATTTGGTGGATGGGAATTACAATGTATATAGAGAAAGATTTGCGTTTAGATCGGTACTTGCTCAGGTAGCTCAGTTGGTAGAGCACTTGGTCTAGGGAACCAAGGGTCCCGGGTTCAAGTCCCGGTCTGAGCGTGTAATTTTTCTCTTCAAATATGATTTATCCATCATTGAGATGTACGAAATCAATAATAAAAACTTGGAAAAAGCCGTACTGGCTGTAATGTATAATTCCCAAATATTTCTTCTTAATAAAGGAGCCGCCATTTGCAAGATAGAAGCATGGCTTCACAGCATTTGGTGGATGGGAATTACAATGTATATAGAGAAGGATTTGCGTTTAGATCGGTACTTGCTCAGGTAGTTCAGTTGGTAGAGCACTTGGTCTAGAGAACCAAGGGTCCCGGGTTCAAGTCCCGGTCTGAGCGTGTAATTTTTCTCTTCAAATATGATTTATCCATCATTGAGATGTACGAAATCAATAATACATACTAATTTAGTTACACTTGTTTTCGTTTAGATGTCATTTGAGTGGTCCGTGGTCAGCGTTCCGCCTCATACTGACATATAGGAAACCAAGGTAGTACTAGGACGGGAAAATTTGGTAAATTTTGCTTAGAGGCCTCTTCATTCAGGCTTAAGGATTTTTTTCGAGCCTGAAAATCTTCAGACTCGGGACCCACGGCTTAAAGTCCCTAGTCCCTCCCGGAGGACTTGCTCCTTGGATTTTTCCATTCTAAAAAATCCATCGACCCCGGTCGGGTTTGAACCCGCGACCCTCGGGACCAGAGGCAAGGAGCATAACCACTAGTCCACCGCGGCCGATGATCTGTGTAGTATAAAATATGAAATGGGAGCTTCACTAGCTTTGCCTGAAAAGCAGCCACTGATTTCTTCTCATGATAAAATCTACGGTCGCGGTTCTGCAGTCGCCTATGTGTGTACAGTGCAAGGATCAGAAGAATTATAGTGCGGGATGAGGGAGACATGCGTCACAATACAAACTACGTCCGCTAATACAGGAACAGTATCTGTTTGGTATGTGATAGAAACTTTGGTCCGGTTCTGCAATCGCCTGAGTGTGAACAGGCCGAGAATCAGAAAAAAATATAGTGCGGGATGAGGGAAGCAGGAGGAAATATAAGCGTCACAATACCAAACACCATCATCATAACTTCAAATTTTAAAGTTTTGGCCTTCTCAGCAATCCTTCTCCATGCCAATCTGTCTCTTGCCAAATTCAAGTTAGTCACTTTTATTTTCTTAAGATCGTTCATTGTGTCATCCTCCCATCTTATCTTCGGTATTCCAACACGCCCTTTAATACAGGAACATCATCTGTGTGGTTTATTTCGGGCGTATTCTGTTGAGGATTGTCCGTCAGACGCGAAACTATACCCTGTCCGCTCTTAAAGTGATTCTCGTCAAAACAAAACCATGTGACCAGCTCGTTTTTCATTGGTTATGGACACCGACGTACGATGTAGAAGCCTTTGATCTATCCATCCATAGTAATTCTGCCCGAGGGCAGGTCCTTCACTGCAATCTTAGCATTTTCATGCTATGCTTGCAGCTTTACTGGGGAATTGTAGGTGTGGCAGCTTCCCGTTGCTTTCCACAGCGGTGAAGAATGATGATGATGATGATGATGATGATAATCATAAGGATGATGATGATGGCCATATGATTTCGGGGACCGTTTGGGCCTTAAAGTTTTCCTGATATTTGTCTTACAGGTGAGGGAAAACCCCGATAAAAACCTCACCCAGAAAAACTGCCCCGACCGGGGATCGAACCCGGGCCCGCTGTGTGACAAGGCAGCACTCTACCTCGAGACCACAGCGGCGGACTCTTCTGATCTATGGTAGAAGCAATATCCTTCTGCCAAGCGCGCCACAGTTACTGTCACTTCTGACAGAGAGATGACGACACAGCAACAGAAATTCGATCCTTTCCGCCATTTTGTTTCATGACAATCAACTGAAGCATAATTCAAATGCATCACTCATATGTAATAAACTATTTTAAGTTGTAATTATTGATCAGGTATATTTTAGAATGTTTTGTATATTTTGAATGTTATTATTTTCATTCACGAAGAATAAAAAATATATTCAGAGAACATATTTTTAATTTAATGACGGGAACTACTTTTTCGCGTACTTATTGCTTTTACAACGTACGTCGGTGTCCATAATCAATGAAAAGCGAGCAGGTCACATGGTTTTGTTTTGATGAGGATCACTTTAAGAGCGGGCAGGGTATAGCACACTCGTTCAGAGACTGATGTAAATTAGTACAATACCTCATGACGCAATATGCAGCGCACTGAATTCCTCGAGCTCGCTTTCTTCTGATCTGCGGCCTGTACATTGACTTGAAAGCTTGAAAAGGAGCTAAAGTAAAGAGAAGCTGAACAAATTGGAGTAAAAATATTTAATACCTGTTTCCTTGACTTTTTGATCATTGGTTGTGGTTTAAGTTCCTCGTCGGAGAATGCCCTCGTCCTGGGATCAAACTCGCGTCCAGATGATGCCAGTGATAAAGCTGAAACAATAATTCCATATATTTACATTTATATTCATCAACTATACAGAGAGTCGAAACAGGGTCGCCAGGTTTGAATATATGGATTCTATCCACCATGCTACTACAAAAGACGTAGTTCATAGGCAAATCATCAGCTATATTTGAAGAGAAAAATTACAACGTACATAAGAGAAACATTTGCGTCTAGATCGTAACTCGCCTCGGTAGCTCAGTTGGTAGAGCACTTGGCCCGGAAAGCCAAGGGTCCCGGGTTCAAGTCCCGGTCTAGGCGAAAATTTTTCTCTTCAAATATAATTTATCCTTCAATGAGAAGTGTTAAATTAATAATAAAATCGTCAATAGAAGCCCTACTGGCTATAAAGTAGTGTTAAATTCCCAATAAATGTCTTCTTAACTAAGAAGCCGCCATTTGCAAAGATAGAAGCTATGGTTTCAAGCATTTGGCGCGAGGGAATTACAACGTACATAAGAGAAACATTTGCGTCTAGACCGTAACTCGCCTCGGTAGCTCAGTTGGTAGAGCACTTGGCCCGGAAAGCCAAGGGTCCCGGGTTCGAGTCCCGGTCTAGGCGAACATTTTTCTCTTCAAATATAATTTATCCTTCAATGAGAAGTGTTAAATTAATAATAAAATCGTCAAATCATCAGCTGTTCAGCCATTTAGCTAAAACCGCTCTATCTCTAGTGATATATCATCATATTCATTTGTACAGTGTTGTCATATTTACTAATTTTTAGGTAATCAATTTAAGGGGAAAAGGCACTTATCTCCGTCATGTTAAATGTTCTAATTTTAATTTCCTTTTCAGACGAACTGTAGACAGCAGAACACTAATTTTTTTCTCACATATACATACACTATTTGGTAATAAAATGTCATTTTTTCCAGAACACAGCATTAGGAATGAAACAGTAACAATTTTTTTAAAAACAATGCTATTTTTTGGTGCATTTGGAAAGGAAAATAATTTTTGGTGCCCTTAATAATATTATCAAAATGTTGAAAACATGCCAGGTTATGCCTAAGTACGAGGCAAATAGCCTGTCAAAATTTCATTTATCTGCGATGAATAGTTTCGGAGAAAAGGAACACAAGGCTCACAAAAACAAAAATAGCTGGGAATTGAGTTTAAAGTTTTACACTACTCAGAGTCCTACCCTGCAGCACGTCCTTTAAACCCACACTTAGGACCTTTAAATAAGTTTGTGGTGTAAAACGAATTATATCCACATAGAACACAATTCAAGGTATGAATATGAGCGAAAAAAATTCAAATTTTGCCCATTTATAAGGTTCCGTCTCCTCTTAATTAACAATCGGGTCTAGGAGAATTTTCATACATACAATTATTTTAATTATTTACTTGTACATAACAATCACAAGTAGACCCAACTTACTAACCAACTCAATGACTCTATAGAACCCGTAGGTTCATGATCGCGCGGACATAAGCTCTCCATACATCCCTATCCTGATCTGTTTTCCAACCATTCCCTTATAATCTCTACTTCCCTCAAATCGTAGTTAATGTTATTCTCCCACCTCATTCTTGGTCTACCAACTGGGAGTTTTGCCTCTGGTTTTCCTACAAGAAGCTTCCATGCACGTCTTTCATTCCTCATTCGTGCCACATGTCCTGCCCATCACATCCTACGAGATTGAACTGTTATTATATCTGGCTTCCTACAAAGACCATGTAGTTCACTGTTATGTAGGCTTCTCCATTCACCTCTCTGGTCATCTCTCTTTGGTCCAAAATGTTTCCTAACAACTTTATTCTCAAATACTCGTAATCTCCTTTCCTCCGTTAAAGCAAGAGTCCATGTTTCGCATCCATATAATATAACTGGTAGAATAATAGTTTTATATATTATTAGTTTAACGTTTTTTGAAGGGAGTTTGGACGACAAGCGTGCCTGTAATGCAAAATAACACGCATTTCCAGAATTGAGCCTATGTTTAATTTCTTTGTGCGTCTCATTCCTATTTGTGATTATTGTTCCTAGGTATTTGAATTCAGCCACTTCCTCAAAATTTCCCTCATTTGTCATTAGCTGTCCATTTCCATTACATAATGCATTTCTATAGTGTTACCAAATATTTAGTTAGACCTACATGACAAAATAATTTCAGAACGTGCTGTAATTTGTTGTCGGGTACAATCCAAATATATTAAACACGTATACTATAGTAATACATGTTAAGAATTTCTGTTATTCGGCTCCATCTTAAGGATAGAAGAAAATCACACTGTCTAGTTCTCTTATTTAAGATTCTACATACCTCGATTCCCAATTATTTAGCCTCTCGTTTCCAGTATTTATCCTCCAACCAAGTAATACAATTCTTTTTTGTCGAAATGTAGTTTAAAATACCATTAGATTCTCCATGGAAAACACTATCATTTAGAAGTGTGGAACATTAAAACAAACGGTCTAGTAATGAGTTTACTTACTTTCAGAGTTTAGCACTTTGATCTATGGTTTAGCATAGGGTAAGTACGAGTGATTTCCAATTTATCTAGAGAATTTGGAAATCAAGAATGGCATTTGTTAGGATTATGGAGGAAAACACAACGAGGATATATACCCATCAATAGGAACCTCAAACTCGATGCTATTCTTTTTGCAGACGATTTAGCTCTTCTGGCACTTTCCGAAAATGATTTGCAACGATCAATTTATAATTTACAAAAAATAGGTGCCAAATTTAATATGGAAATATCAATTAACAAAACTAAAATTATGGCATTTCATGGGAAGGACCCCATACAAAGTAAAATCTGTCTCCAGAATAAAATTTTAGAGAGATCTAATCAATTTAAATATCTTGGATATTATCTCTCTATCTGGGATGAAAAGGATATCCCTGAAAAAGTTACTAGTTATAATAAAAGTTTAGGAATTATTAATCAAGTTATGAAACCATCCCTTGCACAAAAAAAACACCAGATTACGTTTATATAACACTTTGGCTAGACCAGTGTTGACCTATGGTAGTGAAGCATGGACACTAAAAAAACAACATGAAAGCAGAATAACGGCTTGTGAAATGAGATTCATGCGCAGAACAGCGGGTTACACCAGATGGGATCGGAAAAGGAACACCGATATCTTAAAAGAATTGAAGACTACGCCAATTTTGGAATATATTAAACAGTACCAACTAAATTGGAAACACCATCTTGAAAGAATGAGTTCAAATCGGATCCCCAAAGCTGTTTATAATTATATACCAAGAGGACGAAGATCACTGGGCCGTCCTATGAAACGCTGGAGGGAAAATTTTCTATAGGATCGTAACAGGCCTTGGCCTAATACTTGGAAGGAAGAAGAAGAAGATTTAACGAAAAAAAATTAAGCTGTTGACTCACAAATCATTATTTAAATATAGTTAAAATATTCATATATTTAATGTAAACGGCGATGTTTGAAAACAAACGAGAAATGTTTGGTAATGCTTCTTTTGTTCATCCACTGCAATTAGATAATATTATTTTATTGCCAAATAGGATCGCAATATTGTAAGAATGCACCCTAGTGGAGAAAAAATGAAACACATCAAACTGTATATTGTAATGAACATTAAAGTAAAGTAATCCCACTACAGGCCTCAGGAGGCCCTTGGGGCAGTAGGAGGTTAAGGCTCCCACTATTTCTGGACAATCGGCACTTGATGTCAGCCGGGTTGTCAGCCCTGCGTGACGGCCGCCTTTACCCCCAGAACAAGCGTCTGGTACTCATTTCCGTTAGAGGCTGAGTCGACCCCAGGGTCATAGTGCCGCCAGAAGGTTTGGGTCAGTTTAAAAATCCTGACCCACCGGGACTTGAACCCTCGACCTTCCGGCTTGTAGCTCAGTGCCTTAACCACTACGCTACGGCGTGCACTTCCTCTTATTCTACCTCTTTCACAGTAGCCTCTGCCCGCTCCTGGAATTTCCTTCCTCAAGATATCAGGGGTTGCCGCCACACTTCACACTTTTAAGGCACGTTTATACAAATACATGTTGTTAAATTATTAATTCTTCTCGACAACTAAATTTCTTCTATGTCATTAATAGCTTTTTATCTGACTTTTCTATCTTGTACATTTTATATTTCAATCGTTAACTCTAGATTGAATCAAATATTTTGTAAATAATAATTATATTGTAGACATACCATATATATTTATATTTATTGTAATTTAGATGTAAGAATATTTTTTTGTATTTTTTTAACCTGATTGAGTGGTAGACAAGGCCTTAACTCTGCCAGGTAAAATGAAGCTATTTATTATTATTATTATTATGATTACTATTATTATTATATTATTATTATTATTATTATTATTATTATTATTATTATTATTATTAGCAACTATATGAATGGCATCCGAACAGAAAGAAGAAAAGAGGAAGACCATGGTTAACATGGAAGGAAAACATGAAGACAGTAATGCAAGCTAGAGAGCTAAGCATCGAAGATGCCCAAGACCGTAAGGCTTTGGAGGTTTGGCACGGGAAGACGGCAGCAGCTGTAAAAACCCGAAGATAGATAGAGATTATTATTATTATTATTATTATTATTATTATTATTACTATTATTATACCGCCGACTACAGTGAGTTGAACTTATTCCCGAAGCGAAAAAAAAAGCCAAAGGTATCATATATGATACCTAGGGATGCAGAAGTTTGAATATTGTAATTTCTGTTAGAGAAGTTTAGGCCAGTTTAAGAATTCCGATCCCAACGAGAATCGAACATGCGGCCTTCCGCGTTGCCTTAACCAACTACGTAAAATCGTGATCACGATACAAAAATCCCTTATTGTTCAAGAAAAATAAGTCCACCGCTGTGGTCTCGAAGTAGCGTGCTGCCTTGTCACGCAGCGAGCCCGGGTTCGATCCCCGGTCGGAACAAGTTTCCTGGGCGAGGTTTTTCCTCGACTGTAAGACAAATGTCAGAAAACTATAAGGTCCAAAGGTCCCGAACATCACATGCCATCATAATCATCATCATTCATATTCGGCTTAGATTAAGTTTAGGATTAAGGACCCTCCTGTCGCACCATTATCATCATCGTCACCCATCATATCATCGGGGCAGCGTAACCTCGCTTTCCAGGCGCCCCAACCTCATAAGTGGGTTACAATTACCCCAATGGCAGGAGAGAACATCAGAAATGTCGAAATATGACAATCTGGGGCATTGAATAATAAAAAAGAAGAATAAAAAACAATCATTCTGTGAAACATGAAATATATTTATTGGTATAACTATAACTGTATGTATTTTTTTAAAGTGTTACTAATTTTTTTAGATGAGTCTAACGGGCTTAAGTAAACAATCCATTTTTTTTTGTACAGTTAGTGAAAACTATCAACAATTCATTGCAAGGAAGTTGTTCATATTACAGAGGGATAAGATTTCTGAGCACTTTTCTTTTTAATATTAGTCTGTAGCGAGACGAAATTAATAGTTTTCTGTTCCGGGTGAGACGATTTCTTCCTGATACCACACTACTTCTGGATAAAGAACAACTCATTTCTTTTGCAGGATTTCCTAATTTAAATATGATTCGTTTACCTCCCAGTCTTCTCCCTTTGTTAGCAATATTCTAGTCGTATTTTATACCCAATTTCCTCTTCATCTGACGATTCTGTACCTTTATCCTCAACGTTCCCTTTTTCTTCTGTCAATTCTGTGCTTTTATCTTCATTTTTTCCTTTTTCCTCTGTCGATTCTGTGTTTTCATCCTCAATTTTCTCTTTTTTCTCTGTCGATTCTGTAGTTTTATCCTTAACTATTCCTTTCTCTTCTGTCGATTCTACTTCCATTTTTCTTTCGGATTCAACGACTTTAGTTGGGGTAGATTGTTCTTCATTTTTACTATCCTTGCTTTTATTTAGATCACATTTTTTAGCAGTTTCAGTATTAGAAGTTTTCGTTGAACATTTTGGTTCATTCTTCTGCTTATTATTTCCGCTTCTGCATTTCCTACTTACACTTTTCGACTTGCTTTTTCGAGACTTAGTTCTTCTAGTTGATTTGCTAAACTTTCTCACTCGACTTCTTGACCTTCTGGAAGAACGTCTACACCTCGATCTGGAAGCATTTTTACGTTTCTTGGATTTACTAGGAGTTGAACACCTACGCCTGGATTTGGATTTTTTTATTGGGCTTCTACTTCTCGCTTTGCTAGCAAGTTTTCTTTTTCGAGATCTCGAGTATTTGCTCCTCCTGCTCCTGCCTTTTCTAGAACAGGAACGTGTCTGTCGCCTGGAAGATTTTCTACGTCTTGTTGAAGATTTTGTACGCGAGCACTGTTTTCTTCGACTGCGAGTATTCGACTTACTCTTGCATTGTTTTCTTGCGGTACTTCTAGTGCTATGTGCGCTTCTTCGTCTTCTCTCTGGAGTTGCTTTTCTCGAGCGACTGCGTTTAGTTCCTTTTGATTTACCACGATGACAATTCCCTCCTCTTCTCCCAACAGATTTTCGACTAGAACTTCTATGTTGCAATTTGCTTGCTAATATTCTCTCACATATCCTTTCCAGACTTCCTCTGCTTGAGCCACGACTAGAACTCCTGCTGTTGCTTCGTCTAGAAATTTTATTCCTTTTTTTACTTTCACAAATATTTATCTTGATTCTTCCTCGTTTTCTGGAAGAGCTCCGACTACTGCTTCTACTACCTTTTCGTCTTGAAGATTTGCATTCGGTTGAACTACTCCGACTTCTACTGCGGCTAGAAAATTCTTTTTCTCTTCTAGACGGCGATGTTTTCTTCGCAGATCTTCTACTCCTACTTCTAGGCTCACGTTTGGAAGTGCACATGTATCTCACCTCACTTCCTCTTACATTCTTCCGTGAGACTGAAGACGCATCAAGAGACTCTCTATTAGAAGATTTTCTTGCATTTCTGGTTATAATACAGACAGAATTTCTGCCATCGGTCATTTTAGATTTTCTAGTTATACTTCTCGACATATTTCTGTTCTTCATCCGACTGCACGGGCTCTGACGTTTTCTGCGTTTGGAAGATCCAGACTTCTTTAAACTGCACTTACCTTTATTTTTTCTTCTGCTAGATAACTTCCTTTTGCGTGAAACACACCTGCGTTTCCTTTGCCGTGTCAATGATTTCACACCTAAACGTGGTCCCTTTTCTTTGAATTCTTTATTTAATTTTTCATACTCATCAATTATTTGTTCGAGCAAGACACAAATATCGTTATTAATTTCTCTTTTGCGCCTTGGGGGTTTAAGGGATCTACCCCGTTTCCTACAAATCTTTCTCTTCTTTGTCACTTTTTTACCTTGTTTTAGTTTACACGTTTCGACCTTTTTTCTCTTTCTAGTGTCAGGTTTTTCTTTTTCCTTCTCTTCAAGCCTGCATTTTTCTGTATATTTTGGATCTATTTCTTGAAGCCTGCAGTTTTCTGTAGATTCTGGATCTTTAGTTTTACTATAAAGTGAGCCGAACAGGCAGGAACCACGACCTAGATGTCCCTCCGGATCTTTCAGTCGATAAAATCCATTGCCACAACTATCTACTATACCATCCTCTTCAGCTCTTTCAAGCGCCTTTTTGACTTGAGGAACAATTCTTCCACGACCTTTACTGAATTCTCCATCTCTCTTAATAAAATCCACTATCTGCTTGATAGAAGACCCTCTCATTTCAGCTAAACATTTGATTGCTTCTAAAACTTGGGATGTTAATGGCATCCTGGAGAAGACGTCTAGAAACTATTGAAGGAAGTAGTTTGATCAATATACTAAAAATTTACATTGTAAATATGAATAACTAGAATTTTGAATATAAATTGAGTTACCAAGCAACATCAAATATAGTATCACACATTGTCACCATTTACAACAATGTATTATATTCACAGAAAACAATACGATCAAATCCTAAATATAAAAAAATAATAAGTAAAAAAAAAAAACAGTCCGTCATATAAGAACTTCTTAAACTGAGAGAATTCCTCAGTAACTCGAATTTATGGTCCGTTTTTGCTGGTTTCGGAATATATATGTTATAATTAAATGTTTAACATTGAGCAATGCAAGCTTAATATGATATGATAAGAAAAATAAATGCCTGGACGGGTTCGAACCCGGAACTCTGACTCTGTACCTCAGCGTGTTATCCATTACACCATCAGGCGAATCCAATTCAAACACTTATTTTTCTTATATATGTATTATACTCTCCATTATTACTAGATGTCGCGAGAACTCGGTCTTCACTGCCATCTAGTAGCTGACTATAACAAGTAAGCAAATTAAAGAGAATATTTTTACTTTATAGCAGTGACGCTTTATCGATGTTATAATTAAATGTTTAACATTGAACAATGCAAGCTTAATATGGTATGATAAGAAAAATAAATGCCTGGACGGGATTCGAACCCGGAACCCTGAGTCTGTACCTCAGCGTGTTATCCATTACACCACCAGGCGAATCCAATTCAAACACTAATTTTTAAAGCGTCACTGCTATAAAGTAAAAATATTCTCTTTAATTTGCTTACTTGTTATAGTCAGCTACTAGATGGCAGTGAAGACCGAGTTCTCGCGACATCTAGTAATAATGGGAATATAATACATATATAAGAAAAATAATTGTTTGAATTGGATTCGCCTGGTGGTGTAATGGATAACACGCAGAGGTACAGACTCAGAGTTCCGGGTTTGAATCCCGTCCAGGCATTTATTTTTCTTATCATAACATATATATATATATTATATATATATATATATATATATATATTTAGATGCTATAACTATATTATTGACATTTAGTAATGAAGGCAAATATGACATAAAAATAAAAATAAATGCCTGAGTCGGGATTTGAACCCCGAATTTCTAAACTTTGTACGTTTAGCGCTCTAACCATTTGAGCTACTCAGGAATCTTGTTCTAGATATAAAGGCGGCCGTCACGCAGGGCTGACATCAAATGCCGATTGTTTGGAAAAAGTGGGAACCTTGACCTCCTACTACCCCAAGGGTCTCTATGGCCTGTAGTGGGATCACCTTACCTTTAAATATTTTATTATTAGCTTCAATTTTTTTAAAATTATCATTAACATTTTTGTACTATCGATCTTAATCTTATAGGTATTATTTTATTGATCAAATCTTCATTTAGTATTTAATCCATCTATAGTAATTCTGCTTTGCAGCTTTACTAGGGAATTATAGGTGTGGTAGCTTCCCGTTGCTTTCCACACCGGTGAATGATGATGATAATGACCATATGATTTCGGGGACCGTTGGGCCCTAAGCTTCCTGACATTTGTCTTACAGGCGAGGAAAAACCCCGAAAAAATCTCACCCAGGAGACTGTCCCGACCGGGAATCCAACCCGGGCCCGCTGCATGTCAAGGCAGCACGCTACCTCGAGACCACAGCGGTGGACTAGTATTTAACAATGGAGTTAATTGGATGATGTTATGCATCAACCGGCTAAGCGCCATAAAAAATAAGAATGGTGTTTTGATGTCATTGAACAGGTGATACTCACTGGAATCGGCTGGTGAAGGTGGGTTGAGGGTGTCTGGAGACAGCGGTTCACTCGGCGTGGGGGATCGCTCTCTCTTTGTGACGAGTTCCAGGACTGAAGGACCAGCAGGATCTGCTACTCTGGGCTGCTGTGCCTGTGCCGGATGGGGAAGTGTGTGGGGCTGTGGGAGACCCCGTGCGGCCTCCGGTACTGGAGATCCTTGCTTTATCACCTGCTGTTGTTGTTGCTGTTGTTGCGCCGTCGTTTGTGACAATCCGTCCACTGGGATGCCATTCTCTGACAGAAACTCGTCCAGGTCCACATACTGCAAATCAACACATCGACCAAATTCAAAACATATACTTACTTACTTACTCACTGGGCACTATCGAACCCGTAGGTTCATGGCCGCACGGACATAAGCTCTCCATACATCCCTATCCTGAGCTAATGCTTTCCAATCATTCCCTGTATAATCTACTTCCCTCAAATCATAGTTAATGTTGTTCTCCCACCTCATTCTTGGTCTACCAACTGGGCGTTTCCTTCTGGCTTTCCTACAAGAAGCTTCCATGCACGTCTTTCATTCCCCATACGCGCAACATGTCCTGCCCATCGCAGTCTACGGGACTTAACTGTTCTTATTATATCTGGCCTCCTATAAAGACCATGTAGTTCATTGTTATGTAGTCTTCTCCATTCACCTGTCTGTTCATCTCTCTTTGGTCCAAAAATTTTCCTAAGAACTTTATTCTCAAATACTCGTAATCTCCTTTCCTCCCTTAAAGTAAGAGTCCATGTTTCGCACCCATATAATATAACTGGTAGAATAATAGTTTTATATATTTTCAGCTTAACATTTTTTGAAAGGAGTTGGGACATCAAAAGTCTCTGCAATGCATAATAGCATGCATTTCCAGAATTGAGCCTATGTATAATTTCTTTGTGCATCTCATTCCTATTTGTGATTATTGTTCCTAGGTATTTGAATTCAGCCAATTCCTCAAAATTTCCCTCATTGTCATTAGCTGTCCATTTCCATTATATAATGTATTTCTACGTGTGACCATATATTTAGTTTTACTGATATTTACTTCCAGTCCTAATTTCTTAGTGTTACTCAATAGTGTGTGTGTGTTGGCCTTTAGTATCTCCTCGCTATCGGCCAGTAGTACTACATCATCAGCATAAACTATCTGTCTTATACTAAAAATCTGATCTGTTGTAGACCTGTTTCTTCTAAATGCACATTGATGATCTCCTAGAATGTCATCAATATAGGGAGTAAGTCTGCTTACTAATATATTTGTTAGAATTTTGTACGAAGTTGAAAGTAATGAGATGCCCCTATAGTTGTTGCAATCAGTTTTATCTCCTTTCTTATAAATTGGTACGATAATTGATTCCTTCCATTCATCTGGAAGAGCCTAGCCTAAGGAATACTGCTGCTGCAGTCTTCTCAATTAACTAACTCTAAATATAATAATAATAATAATAATAATAATAATAATAATAATAATAATAATAATAATAATACCCCTCAGGGGTCCTCATCTAGGGGATATGTGGATGGCGACCACAAGGTGCCCAAGCTATGCAAAACATTTCTTCCACTTACTTGTGTTTTGCATTCTTTTAACTTTACTATCTAACCTCTCTTGGCTAACTCTTGTTTTTTCGACGCCGACGCTATTAGGGCATCCGAGGGCTAGGGAGTCTTTCCTTTCTTCCATTTCTTCTTTCCTTTATTTTCTTTTCTTCTCCAGAAAAGCCTGACCAGAGGCTATAAGATGGCAGCCCCATCACTGGTCTTGCCTTCCTTTGGCCAGCAACCAATCGAAGGGACTATTATTATGCTTTCAAGTCTTATACGAGAATTTCCCTCAAACGCTGGAGGGAAAATTTTCTATAGGATCGTAACAGGCCTTGGCCTAATACTTGGAAGGAAGAAGATAATAATAATAATAATAATAATAATAATAATAATAATAATAATAGGCACGGGAAGACGGCAGCAGTCGTAAAAACCCGAAGATAGATAGGGAATAATGATAATAATAATAATAGTAAAGTAAAGTGATCCCACAACAGGCCCGGAGGCCCTTGGGGTAGTAGGAGGTTAAGGCTCCCACTTTTTCCAGACAATCGGCAATTTATGTCAGCCGGGTTGTCAGCCCTGCGTGACGGCCGCCTTTACCCCCAGAACAAGTGTCTGGTACTCATTTACGTTAGAGGCTGAGTCGACCCCAGGGCCATAGTGCCGCCAGAGGGTTTGGGTCAGTTTAAAAATCCTGATCCCAACGGGACTTGAACCCTCGACCATCTGGCTTGTAGCTCAGTGCCTTAACCACTACGCTATGGCGTGCCCCATAATAATAATAATAATAATAATAATAATAATAATAGTAATAATAATAATAAGGGCTAGGATTTTCATGATTATATATTTATAGCATATTTTTTGGTAAGAGTGATGTTCTTTAAATATATATTAATGATTTTTTATACATAAACTAAATGAATTACAGTACTCTGTAAAGTCATATTTATGCATATTTGGCCAGTTATATATGACAGAGCATATTATAGCAATTTGTAGGTCATATTCGTCGCATTTTCACTCTTTTAAGAATTAAAGAACTTTTATTGTACAATTTGTTTCTTCTGTGTTTATTTAGGTTTTTAAATTTCTCAGAATTTTGTATCTTGTAAAGTCTATCTTCGTCTCCTATTTCGTTTCAATTCACTGTATGTTTCCCCTACGTATATACCTGAGAAAACATTTGCGTATTGTCACGTTACAAGCAGGTAGCTACTGATAATTTTAAAAAATAAACTTCATGCTACAATATCAAGTTACATACTTTGGCTTGCTTCTCATTTGCATTTTATTCTTGAATAAATAGTTATCATAAATTGATCTACCAATTTATTTTACAACTGGAATTTTACATAATTATAATATTATTATGTCATATTTTTACACGCTTTATATTAGCTTGACCTGTATCTATCTATCTATCTATCTATCTATCTATCTATCTATCTATCTATCTATCTATCTATCTATCTATCTATCTATCTATCTATCTATCTATCTATCTATATATCTATCTATCTATCTATGTAACGGAATCTTTCAACGCGATTTTCACCCACTTAAAATCATTGGATCGACTTGAAACTTTGTATAATTGTAGAGGACCCGTGACAATACAATCAATTCATATTTATTTTCTAAAATCCTGGCCAGAATCATCCGAAAATCAAAAAAATGAAAACTGGTATAATAGGTTGCGGACTTGTCGAGTTTTTAGTCAATCGTTGTAAGACCTTAGTTGGCAGAGCAGTGAACTCTTAGTGGTATATAATTTCAGTAATCCATACGTCGCTGGTTCAAATCCGGCTGGGTTTTTTTTTTATAGAAGAGTATTACTTTTAGCTCATACTACGATAGTATCGAATTTAAAGATATTTACATTTTTATCTTATTCTGTAAAATATTAAAACTAAAAAATAAATAATAGTTTTAAAAAACTAAAAGAACAAGCTTTATTAGAAAACTAAAAAATGAAAAATAATTTAATTTCCAATACGCTTGGGATAACATAAAGTGGTCAACAAAAAAATCATCTCCAACACATATAGAATAAAATTAGAGTTATCAACAAAAAGAAAATAATTTTACCATCAAAAGCGTGGGGTGCTTTTTATGATTTTTACATTTTCTTCTTAGAGAGCTTACTTTTACCAATATCTGTTTATTATCAAATATATTAATTGATGGTAAAATTATTTTCTTTTTGTTGATAACTCTAATTTTATCCCAAGCGTATTGGAAATTAAATTATTTTTCATTTTATAGTTTTCTAATAAAGCGTGTTCTTTTGGTTTTTTTAAACTATTATTTATTTATATTACAGTGCATATTTTTGTAAATTTTAGGTCATAACTGCATATATATATAATTTTTTTGCATATTTCGGCGGGTTTTAAGTCATGAAAATCCTAGCCCTAATAATAATAATAATAATAATAATAATAATAATAATAATAATAATAATAATAATAATAATAATAATAATAATAATGATTATGATTTCCAGATGATGTTCGGGGACCGTTTGTGTCATTAGTTTCCTGACATTTGTCTTACACTTTCCCCCCCCCCCAACACTTTTTAATATATATTTAGACGACATTCTTGATGAATGGAAACAATTGGTTCATACGGGATTAAAAATTGGACGAAATAAAACATTGAATACATTATGTTTTGCGGATGATATAGTATCAATTTTTGTCAGAGAGGTCAAGGTACAAAAATCAGTCTATCAATTAAATAATATAAGTAAGAAATATAATATGATAATTTCAAGGGAAAGTACCCAGTAAGAACATAAATAGTAAAAGAAGATAAAATGTTGGAACAGGTTTCACACTTCCAGTATTTGGGCTGCGATATAACTTATCAAGAACAATATATAAATAAGAAAATATAGAAATTCCAACATGTTTGTGGAACAATCAGACGAATACTGAGAAAACAAAGTAAGAAATGATACGCAGCTAAGATTTTACTCAACAATGACTCTACCAGCGGCGATGTATGGCAGTTAAGGTCTGGGTCCTGAAGGAATAAGAAAAAAAAGTACAATTCAGGCAGTGGAAATGAGATTCCTACGGGCTGTGAAAGGTTGTACAAGAGAAGAAAATATTACAAATGAGAATATTAGAGATGGACTAAAAGTACAACCACTTCTTCAACAAATAGAAGAACACAGGAACAATTGGATAGAACATCTGCAAAGAATGACAGAGGATAAGATACCACTGGAGGACGAAGATCGGTGGGAAGACCAAGAAAGCGCTGGACTAAACTGATGTGAGATCAGAACAGGCAAAGACCTAATCCGTGAAGGATGATGATGATGACATTTGTCTTTACAGGCGAGGTAAAAACCCGAAAAAATAACCAGCACCCAAGAAAATTGTCCATACTGGGGATCGAACATGGGCCCGCTACGTACGAGGCAGCGACGATATCGATGGGTACTTAGAATCAATAAATGTAAATATATTGTATTAAATTTGGGAGGTAAGAACAATTGACCAGTCTCAAACTCCATTTTTGTCTCGCAAAAGTTTCAAGGTAGGGTGCTGCCTTCTTATGCAGCGACCCCGGGTTCGATCCGCGGTGGGGACATGTTTCCTGGGTGAGGTTTCTCTTCACCTGTCTGGAAGCGTTAAGGCCTAAACGGTCCCCGAGCATCATCCGGCCATCACCATCATTATCATATTCGCCAGTGTGGAAAGCAACGGGAAGCTACCACATTTATAAATCCCTAGTAAAGCTGCAAGCATAGCATTAAAATGCTATGATTGCAGTGAAGGACCTGTCCTTGGGGATAACACTATAGAATAGAACCTCCCTTATAAAATATATATATATATATATATATATTATGGCCCTGGGGTCGACTCAGCCTCTAACTGAAATGAGTACCAGACACTTGTTCTGGGGTAAAGGCGGCCGTCACGCAGGGCTGACAACCCGGCTGACATCAAGTGCCGATTGTCAAGAAAAAGTGAGAGCCTTAACCTCCTACTGCCCCAATGGCCTCCTGAGGCCTGTAGTGGGATCACTTTACTTTTTATATATATATATATATATATATATATATATTAAACTCTTGAAGTGTTGTTTATAGCGAATTCAGAAGATTATCTACAACGCTCGGTCCACTTCTTTTCACCAAATTGTAATAAACTAAAGTAAAGTAAAGTGATCCCACTACAGGCCTCAAGAGGCCCTTCGGGTAGTAGGAGGTTAAGGCTCCCACTTTTTCTGGACAATCGGCACTTGATGTCAGCCGGGTTGTCAGCCCTGCGTGACGGCCGCCTTTACCCCCAGAACAAGTGCCTGGTACTCATTTCCGTTAGAGGATGAGTCGACCCCAGGGTCATAGTGCCGCCAGAATGTTTGGGTCAGTTTAAAAATCCTGACCCCACCGGGACTTGAAGCCTCGACCTTCTGGCTTGTAGCGCAGTGCCTTAACCACTACGCTACCACAACATGGTAATCTCAACAGAAAAATCTAAAGTCATGGCTTTTCTAGGAAAAGACCCAGTTCGCAGTAAAATTGTTATTAGAACAGACTAACACATTTAACTATCTCGGATACCAAGTTACATACGAAGAAGAAAAAGACTTTAGTCAAAAAATTATAAAATTTAACAGATTAACAAGAAAGCCAGAGGGAAAACGCCCAGTTGGTAGACCAAGAATGAAGTGGGAGAATAACATTAACTATGATTTGAGGGAAGTAGATTATACAGGGAATGATTGGAAAGCATTAGCTCAGGATAGGGATGTATGGAAAGCTTATGTCCGCGCGGCCATGGTCGTACGGGTTCGATAGTGCCAGTGAGTAAGTAAGTAACAAGAATTATAAATAATATTTTCAAGTCAAACATAATACAGCAACACACACGAACTAGAATTTATCAAACACTGGCCAGACCCATATTATGCTACGGCAGTGAGGCCTGGACAATTCGCAGCGTGGATGAACAAAGACTAACTGCGGCAGAAATGAAATTATAAGACGTACTGCAGGTTACTCCAGAACTCTGAAGGAATTCTGAGATTCTCAAAATATTACAAACAGAATCAATCATGGGATATGTACAAAAAATACAGAAACAACTGGAAATCTCACGTAAGAAGAATGAACCGAACAACAATACCATGTCAAATTTTAAATTACCAGCCACCAGGCAAGAGATATTTGAGTATTCCCTTCAAACGTTAGATTGAGACCGTAACAGACCCCCTAGGCTTATCACATGAAAGGAAGAAAAAGTATTAGAATCCGGGATTATTAACTACTTCATAGCAAGAAAAATCCACTGTGCTACAAGACTGCCATTGACTGTATCAGTAACATGAACCTTGATAACACATTCAAGACCAAGGTCGCTCTATGGATAACCCCTTGACTTTTCATTATCAGACGAACTGGCATAAGAAATAAAATCTCTACCATATTCACGTCTGTGATATTATTGTACATATATTTCCATGTTACAATTAATTATAACATCGAAATAAAAAAGCGTTACTGTTATAAAACTAAAATATTCTCATTTGTAATGCCACGAGTGATTTCCAAATTATTGATAAATTCACGACTCACGAAGTGAGGAGTGAATTTATCTAGAGAATTTGGAAATCAAGAGTGGCATTTGTTAGCACTATTTAACGAATAAAATTAAGCTGTTTACTCACAAATCATTATTTAACTATAGTTATTTTAAAATATTTATATATTTAATGTAAACGGCGATGTTTGAAAACAAATGAGAAACGATAGGTACGCTTCTACTGCTTCTTTTGTTTATCACTGCAACCAGATCATACTATTTATTGCCAAAGGAACGCAATATTGTAAGAATGCTCTCTAGTGGAGAAAAAATGAAACACATCAATCTGTATATTAATTCATTTTTGATGTCGTATGATGTAAATATGACAATTATATTTTTCTCGATTATTACCTGGGAAAAATACATTTAAGAAAGTGCAAACAGTGGTTTCTTTTTTTGGTGGTATAATCAATTGCTACAAATGTTGACATGTAAGCACTATTATATACAATCTGGTAGCCGTATTTGTTATAGGCTCAGTCACTGCAAAATAACGGTCAGACCTGTTCAGAATATTAAAAAGGAGGAACTTTCTTTAATATATGGTAATTATAACACTGATAAATATTTCGTGAAACACGACTCTGATTGGTTGTAAAACAGAAATCATTGAAACGGTGATTGGTCATTGACTCCCATTTGGGGCATGAGTTAAATAGTCATAAGTAATGCCACGAGTGATTTCCAAATGATCGATAAATTCACGACTCAAGAAGTGAATAGTGAATTTATCTAGAGAATTTGGAAATCAAGAGTGGCATTTGTTAGAACTATTTAACGAATAAAATTAAGCTGTTTACTCACAAATCTTTATTTAACTATAGTTATTTTAAAATATTTATATATTTAATATAAACGGCGATGTTTGAAAACAAATGAGAAACGATTGGTACGCTTCATCTGCTTCTTTTGTTTATCACTGCAACCAGATCATACTATTTATTGCCAAAGGAACGCAATATTGTAAGAATGCTCTCTAGTGGAGAAAAAATGAAACACATCAAACTGTATATTAATTCATTTCTGATGTCGTATGATGTAAATATGACAATTATATTTTTCTGGATTATTACCTGGGAAAAAAATACATTTAAGAAAGTGCAAACAGAGGTTTGGTTTTTTGGTGGTATAATCAATTGCTACAAATGTTTTTATATTAACTCCTGCAAGCGCTATGTGTTGACATCCATGCACTATATATACAATTTGGTAGCCTATTTCTTGAAGAGTCAGTTACTGCAAAATAATGGTCAGACCTGTTCAGAATATTAAAAAGGAGGAGCTTTCTTTAATATGGTAAATTTCGTGAAACACGACTCTGATTGGTTGTAAAACAGAAATCATTGAAACGTGATTGGTCATTGACTCCCATTTGGGGCATGAGTTAAATAGTCTATCTAAATCTCTGACACTATCGGACTCGTAGGTTCATGGCCGCGCGGACGAGCTAATGTTTTC
The DNA here is from genome assembly GCA_030220185.1 of Diploptera punctata. Classification (NCBI taxonomy): domain Eukaryota; kingdom Metazoa; phylum Arthropoda; class Insecta; order Blattodea; family Blaberidae; genus Diploptera; species Diploptera punctata. The sequence continues at coordinate 117,596 of JASPKZ010010255.1, forward strand.
CAATTATCCTCTTATAATCTACTTCCATGGTTTCTCCCAACTCATTCTTGGTATACATACGGAGTGCTTTCCCTCTGGTTTTCCTACAAGAAGCTTCCATGCCCATGTTTCATTCCACAATCGTGTCACATGTCCTGTCCATCGCAGTCTACTAGACTTAACTGTTCTTATTATATTTGCTTTCCTATAAAGATCATTTCTTCTTCTTCTTCTTCGTCAGGCTCTACGACTTCCAGTGGAAAGTCTGGGCCTTCTCAACTAGTTTACGCCATTTCTTCCTATCTTGTGCTGTAGATTTCAAATGAAAAATCCCCAACTCTCTTAAATCTTCAATTACGTCATCTTCCCATCGATCTTTAGGTCTTTCTCTTGGTCTTCTTCCCTGTGGCTTCCAATTTAAAATATCATTCGGCAATCTTCCCTTTGGCATTCTTAGTGTACGTCCAAACCATTACAATCTTTTGGTGAAACCAACTATATTTTCTTTATTATTCTTGAGGTATAATTCGTTATTCCTTCTTAACCTCCAAGTTCCATTTTCCTTTACTGGACCTAGCACTCTTCTAAATATTTTCCTCTCAAACGTTAATAGTCTTAATTTATCTGCTTCTTTTAGTACCCAGGTTTCAGCTCCATAACATATGATTGGTCTTATTATTGCTGTATATAATTTGAATTTAACATTTTTTTATATTAATTTGCTTTTGAATATATCGAAATTAGAAAAAATATGCTTTATTCCCTTGCGATAATCTTGTTTTGATTTCTTTTTCAACAGTATTATTATCGTTTAGTATTGTGCCTAGGTACTTAAAGGAGTTAATTTGACCAATACAGTCACTATTTATGTTAGTTCATTCAAATTTGTTTTATTTCTCATACATTTTAAATATTTTGTTTTATTTAGATTGATTACAAGCCCATATTTTATACTTTCATTTTTCAATTTGTCAAAGGTTTCCAGTAGGGAATTTTTTGTTCTTGCTGTTATTATTACATCATCATCATATGCAAGACATTGTTTTAGTCTTGTTGAAATATTTCCTCTTAAATCAAGTTTTTTAAGACCACATCCATTACTATACAGAATAATGTCGCAGATAAAGGATCCCCCTGTTTGACCCCAGAGTTTACTTCAATCGCATCGCTGAGTGCGTTGCTACATTTTAATCGTACTTTGGTATCTATCAAAGTTAAAGCTATTAATTTTATTAGTTTTTGAGGTATCTTATATACTCTTTTGGAATGGTCACCTTCTGGTAGAAGGAAACGGGGCAGGCCAAGAACAACTTTGAGAGGAGAGATCCATAGATTGATGAACAACCGAGGTCTGGAGGAGGATGAATGGCGTGATCGGCAAGAATGGCGAATGGGAATACAGGGTAACCGCTGAAAAGTGGAGAGGCCCTCAAAAGTAAAAGTAAGTAAGGTATCTCATATTCACTTAGGCTTTCAATTATTTTGTTTCGATGTACAGTATCAAAAGCTTGGGAGTAATCAACAAATATATTATATAAGTTAATATTGTATTCGTGACATTTCTCAAAGATTTGTTTCATTACAAATATATTGTCTATTGTTGATCTGTTTGGTCTGAATCCCGCTTGGGCCTCACTCTTTTTCCCATGTATTATTTCTAAAAGTCTATTGTTTAATATAATTGCAAAAATATTGTATGCTATGTTCAAGAGAGTTATAGGTCTGTAATTATTGCATAACAGTTTATCTCCTTTCTTGAACACAGGACAGATAATTCCTTCATTCCAGGTTGTTGGTATTTCTTCTTTATTCCAATATTGAGTATTAGTTTATGTATTTTTTGTTTTAATGTTCGTCCTCCATGTTTAATTAATTCTGGTGGAATATTATCAGGCTCAGCCGATTTATTTGATTTTAATTTCAAATTTATTATATAATTCAGTGACAGCTGTTTCGGTACACTGTACCTTCTTCAGATATGTTAACAAATTATGAATTGTGTTCCAACTGATCTAAGCAACAATACAACAATATTTTAAAAATTTAAATACATATTGTTGTATTGTTGCTTAGATCAGTTGGAACACAATTCATAATTTGTTAACATGTCTGAAGAAGGTACAGTGTACCGAAACAGCTGTCACTGAATTATATAATAAATATGAAAATCAAATAAAACTACGTTTTATTTTTATTTAATTAAATAAATATGAATTTTCATCAAGTAAACACCAACTCAATTGATTTTTCTTATTATATTTGATTTCCTATAAAGATAATTTATCTCACTGTCATGCTGTCTTCGCCATTCGCCTGGTCCTAAAAATGTCCTAAGAACTTTAATATCAAATACATCAACGTTATTTACTGTTCGCAAATAAAGCTAATGAATTCATAAAAATAATTCATAAAAATATATAAATTGAAATGTTAATTACTTCCGCATGAAAAACTAATAAGCCTTTATTCCAATAAAAACTGAATTTATGTTAACTGGGAAACAGTAAAAGAGCTGCCACGCGAGGACATAAATGTTTTTGCACTTATATTAGCTAATACATAAATCCAGTTCGCCTCCGGTATTTCCTGTATACAACTGTAACCGTCCGCATTATCGTGTTGACAGCATTTTTAGAGAATTCTGAAGTAATGAAGATATTGAGGTCGTTGAAATGAACATATTTTTTTGAAATTTCAACAATGGAGAAGAACTAAAACCTAGTATTGAATGCATTTATTTAGGAAAAAACTTCGACCATTCAGGCGATAACACAGTGGAAATTAAAAATAGAATCCTACAAAACAAAACAAGCAATAAATGCTCTAAACTCTGTTTGGTGGAGCAAAAATATTACAAAAAAATTGAAAATTACAAATATATCAGAGCATTTTAACATAATCGTCGGCGTTCAAGCAGAAGTTATTAAGTCCAGAGTTGGCTGTTTTGAAATATGTACACTACTATATTACGAAAATGATTCTTCACGGTCTGGCAAAAGCCACTAAGTGCTATCCCTGTCCTTTTCTAATTTATAGACGCTTAATATTTTCTGGCGTAACAGACTTCTGATGTGTGATCAAATTTTAATATAGCAGTATCTCAAAACAATTTTGGATTTAGTGAAATCTGCCAGAACGACGACGAATTATGGTGCTGAAGTTTGGAAAATTCCCACCAGAATGACGAAAAGAATTTTAAGTACAGAAATGGATGTTTTAAGAAGATGAGCTGAAAAATCTAGAATGGATAGAATACGAAATAAAGAAATAAGGTAAATTATGGGGATAGAAGGGATACAAGCATACCTCCATATTCTGGCAAAGTGGATCGCAGAGTCCACCTTAGCTTTTAGTCTATGTTTGAGTTTACTTACTCTGTTAATTTATACAGACAGGAACAAATTAATCAGAAAATATTTATGACTGATCGTAATTAAAAAGCATTTATATTTGTTTAATGTTTTGAAAAAAAATATTGTTGATAACATTTACACGTCATTCAACTGCACAAAGTGACAGGTCTTTGAGTTTAGTAAAATTACAAGGATATTAATTAAAATTAATTATGTGCATGGTTTTTACGGGGGCACGCCGTAGCGTATTGGTTAAGGCACTAAGCTATAAGCCGGAGGGTCGAGGGTTCAAGTCCCGTTGGGGTCAGGATTTTTAAACTGACCCAAACCCTCTGGCGGCACTATGGCCCTGGGGTCGACTCAACCTCTAACGTAAATGAGTACCAGACGCTTGTTCTGGGGGTAAAGGCGGCCGTCACGCAGGGCTGACAACCCGGCTGACGTAAAGGACCGATTGTCTAGAAAAAGTGGGAGCCTTAACCTCCCACTACCCCAAGGGCTTCCGGGCCTGTTGTGGGATCACTTTACTTTTTACATGGTTTTTACAGATAACATACCCATTGGAAAAGATAGATATTCGTGTAAAGTGGATCCGGATCCACTTTAACCACCTCGGGGAGGGTCCACATTAACCAAATTCCTTTCTTATGTTTAATTATTTTATACAGCCGCCATGTCGCATAATATCAAACCAAACCGATCAATATATATTAAAACAGCATCTACATAATATAATATATTTAGGAGTTTTTTCAACATTTGTAATATTCAATAGCAGAAATTAAGAATTAATTCTTAACTTGAAAACTTTTAAATGATAATTTTCATAAATATCACAAATAAACCCTTCTTCATACAAAGAATAATATAAGAATCCGTCAAAGTTGATGAGGGAAGAAATTAAAATATTTTCTGTTCCAGGGCAGCACCAATTAAAAAATATATTAACAGGGTCCACTCAAACCGAAGGGTCCACATTACCCTAACTTCTTGTATGTATGCCTAAAGATTAAATATCAAATGGAAAGCTGAAGATGAAACATGTTCCGAAAGGTTTAAACAAATCTCACCTAGATTATGAAGGCAGAGATCTTAGGTACAAATTGTATTACTTCAACTTTTACAGAGTGACCTCAACGGTTTTTCGTAATGAATATTTTAATACGCACTGAGCTTTGAACAGGTTTCACTGCTTGTATAAACATTAATTTGCTATAAAATATATAAAGCACGTTAATTATACATGTAAATTGCTATAAAAATGACAGCAAAACATTTTTAAATATAATTATGAGACATAAACTATAACAACTTTAATAATAATAAATTTCTGTTATATCTTGAATTACATCGACCTTGTTCTCTGTTAAAACAAAAGAAAAACTAAGAAATCAGCGAATATTTATGAAACTGGTAGTAACTTACACGCTTACTTAACAGTGATTCACGTTTCAAAAAGTCATAATGAATCTGTACCTTTAAAACAGCTGATCTGGTAACATGAACCGAAAGGCGTACAAACAGTTTTAATTCAAATTACACTGAGCAACAAAAAAATAAACTTTTTTTTTGTCATAGAAAGAAAAATATGTGGTTCTGATAGTATTTTTTCTCCTGAATTCAAATATGATATCGGTTTTTCTTCATTACGCAAGATTACCGAGAGACAGGCATTTATAATTTCAAAAACTTTAATATTTTCTACATTCATAACTACACAATATTCGAACATTCGGACTCACCTAGAAATTAAGAAATGACGATTTTTTGCTATATTTCGCCTGTGGAGCATCCCTATTGATGGTCCAACAATAATTGGCCAGCATATTAGGATTCCATTTGCCTTGATATCTCTTTTCCATAGCTGAAATATCCTGAGTTAGCTCATTTGGTTTTATTTTACAATGGACAAATGGACGAAAAAAGGTTTATTAAAAAATAATTATTTAAATCCATTAATTGAAATTGAAATAAAAAAACTGTGGGCGATGGAGAAATTCCGAATACATATTTTAAAACACGACAAAAGACATAAAAGACTGCATTAAGTACAACTATTTGTACTCATGAGACAAAAATCATGTTGACCAGTGTTATTATTAGTTGAGGACGGCTGAGATCCTACAAGGGAAATATCGACCATTGCATGCCCAAACCTATCTTGAAATCTCTTCCAGAGAAGCGTTGTGATATACAAAGACGGTCCAAAAAAAGTACCTGCCGTTTTTAACTGCAAGTCACTAAAATCCAGCGCCAAATCTCTCATTTAAACCATTGGGACATATTACAACTTCGACAGGAGTTGAGGAATGCATCAAAGCTGAGACAGGAGTAGGGGCAGCCGTAGCCGCCAGTAATCAAGAGGAGAAAAGAATTTGGGCTCTCTTTGTTATTTCAGCTAAATTTTGCCTGAAAATTATTTAACCATCATGTTTTTAATAAGTTTGGTTTTACACGGAAAATTGCTGTTTTTGCCACGAGGAAAACTTTTTCCATGTAAAAATCAACTTAAAAAATGGTTACACCAAACTTGTTCTGAGTGACTAGGCCTATACATTTATGCTGTTTAAATAAAAAAAAAGGGTGATAACTAAGCTATTTTCTATACAAGTTTGCATTTGTTTTATTATAGACTAGATAATACCCGGTGTGCGCTGCTACTCCTAAATAAATGTTTACGTGTTTTTACCACCAACCTTGAGATGCTAAGCTTGCCAGGGAATCAGCTTATCCAGATCTTCTTGGCATCAATGAAAGACAAAAATGGCCATTGTGAGTTATCCGTAAAAGATAAACATACGCTATCGCGGACTTTTTTGTAGAGTATTTTGAGATATTCAATTCCGTATACAATAATTTGGTGTATTTGTTATGGTTTAGGCAGCGTAAGCAATTTAAGCGTCAAAATACGGACTTTATTTCACGTTTCTTCGCTACAAAGGGTGATTTTTAGGGGTGAAGGCGTTGAGTATTACACCTCCCTTATAGCCTATGTTCATCCCGGGAATCTCCTGAACATTTTTCAAAAAGCCCCATCACAATCGGATGAACTGTATGGCAGACCACGCATGCCCGGGAATCTACTTATCCCGATCTTCTTGACATCAATGAAAGACAAAAATGGCCATTGTGAGTTATCCGTAAAAGATAAACATATGCTGTCGCGGACTTTTTTGTAGAGTATTTTGAGATATTCAATTACGTGTACAATAATTTGGTGTATTTGTTAAGGTTTAGGCAGCGTAAGCCATTTAAGCGTCAAAATACGGACTTTATTTCACGTTTTTCGCTACAAAGGGTGATTTTTAAGGGTGAAGTCGTTGAGTATTACAACTCCCTTATATCCTATGTTCATCCTGGGAATCTTCTGAACATTCTGCAAGAAACCCCATCAAAATCGGATCAACGGTATGGCCGTGCATAAAGTACGAACAAACAAACAAACATTGATTTTTATATATTAGATAGACCAGAGGGAAGGCACCTAGTAGATAGGCCCATAATAAAGAGGGAGATTAACATTAACCAAGATTTGAAGGAGCAGATTATACAGGTAAAAATTGATAGGGATGTACGGAGAGTTTATATCAACGCGGCCATGAACTTCCCGGTATTAATTTCCAGAACTTTCTAGAAGATTCTACATTTTATCATTCCTAGAAGGTTCTAACGACTTGTTCCAGATAAACACGTAGTAGTAATTATAAAGTCTAGGAATAATTACAACTTAAACCAAAAACTAAACTCCATGACGCGACAGGCCTAAGAAGGCCCTTGTCCTACCAGCCGGCTATTGGCCTCACATCCACATGCGTTAATTACAGAGGTAGCCGATCATCTAACCAAGTAGGGATGACATATAGTCAGCATGTCGGGTCCCCCAGCCGTTATAGTTTTCTCAACTTGCAGTAGTTACTTATTGCGGCTACCCAAATTCCTCACTATGCTGGGTGGGAAACTGGTCCCATTCTGGCCCAAATTTCATGAAAACATTTCTTCCCTATGGAGACTCGAACCAGCGCAATTCACGTCTGCGCCAAGACATCTTGCCTTAACTACTTGAGTATGGCGCGGAACCTAGGAATAATCTACGTGTTATATAGTGTTCTGCGCGAGGGCAGGTCTTTCAGTGCAACAATAGAATTTTCATGCTATGCTTTGCAGTTTTGCTAGGGAATTATAGGTGTGGTAGCTTCCCGTTGCTTTCCACACCGGTGAACGATGATGGCCGGATGATTTTCGGGGACCGTTGGACCCTAAGCTTCCTGACACTTGTCTTAATAATACTAAAAAAATACGTAACAATTTTCAACATATCTCAAAACTACTTTGAAGTGACGTGTCCCATTTTTTATCTAGTGCCACAATTACGAAAATAAAGAAATCAATTTGAAATATTAAAGCTATCAGTTTCTTTAAAAATATTTAATCTTTATAGAGTTACAAATCTCATTGTTCTGGGAATTAAGGCCTCCTCTGGGAAATAAGACAAAGTATGGGAAACTGAAGAAATGATTGGTCGATACAAGAAGCCAGAAAACGATGACGCGTTTTCGACTTCCTGGAATGGATAGCGACGACAGACCGTCCGGCGTCTTTACTTCATTCAACATTAAGTAGAACCTCGAGGTCCAGCCATCGGGGCGACTCCTCTGCCGCGGTCGATGCCTGCCCGGTTCATCGATATACTTAACTACCTTTCTTAAACAAAACTAAGTCAATCTAAACATCAGCTAACATCATAAAAGAAACTGAAGAGGCTCATTTTCTTGTGACCATAGCTTCTTAGTACAGCTCACCAAGTCCCAGGTTTGATTTCCGTTCAAGAGCTTCTAAATACAGTTCACGAGGTTCCAGGTTTGATTCCGTTCAACAGCTTCTGGCTACAGTTCATGAGATCCCAAGTTCGATTCTCACTCAGACCATGATCCGGAATTCAGTTTAGGTTTAGGAAGTCTACTGGTGTTTTGTTATCATTTAACACCTGATAAAAACTTAAAATATGTACCTTTTGGGAGGTGCCGTCTACCTCAACTTAAAATATTATATTTAAAATGTTTAAGAGAGTTGAGGACGATGGCACCTGCCAAAACGTACATATTATTTTTTTTTTCTTGTGACTATTCACCTCAACGGAACTTCATAAGGATTTTATTCTTCTTTCTTCTTCCTTCCAAGTATTAGGCCAAGGCCTATTACGATCCTATAGAAAATTTTCCCTCCAGCGTTTCATAGGACGGCTCAATGATCTTCGTCCTCTTAGATTTAAGGGTCCTCATCTAGGGGATATGTGGATGGCGACCACAAGGTGCCCAAGCTGAGCAAAACATTTCTTCCACTTACTTGTGTTTTGCACTCTTTTAACTTTACTATTTAACCTCTCTTGGTTAACTCTTGCTTTTTCGACCCCGACGCTATTAGGTCATCCGAGGGCTAGGGAGTCTTTCCTTTCTTCCATTTCTTCTTTCCTTTATTTTCTTTTCTTCTCCAGAAAAGCCTGACCAGAGGCTATAAGATGGCAGCCCCATCACTGGTCTTGCCTTCCTTTGGCCAGCAACCAATCGAAGGGACTATTATTATGCTTTCAAGTCTTATACGAGAATTTCCCGGAAGGATCAAACTAATGGATTTTATTAGTATTGGCATTTAACACTTATATCATAGGGATAATGTAATCCGCCTTCCAGGTGCCCAATCTCAGAAGTAGGTAACAAATCCGCCAATGCCAGGAGAGAATACCATGGACTTGTAGGAGAGTTTCTTACTACAGTTCGTGAGGTTACAGATTCGATTCCCGTTCAAAAACTTCTGACTACAGTTCATGAGGACCGGGTTCTACTCCCGCCCAGACCATAGGTCTAGAATTTAGATTAAGTTTAGATTTAAGGGCTCTTCTAGTTCTTTGTACCATGTATCACTCATCGCATAACCAGGATTACGCAATTCCGCCTTCAAGGTGTCCCAACCTATGGAATTGAGCTTCCTTGTCCTTCAATCTCATTATGTGTCCCGCCACTTCAATCTAGATATCTTTATGCATTTATTGATATCAGAATTCTTAAAAAAGTGTATATACTTTTTGGTTATGTACTTTTCTCCACATGTTCTTCTCACATATTGACCCTTCTCAATATTATTTTCTCAAAGTAGACTACTGAATATGATGCTCATTAGTCTAACTAATGATCCTTGTTGTTAACAACTAGTCTTATCAATGTTTTATAGATCTGAACTTTAATGGTGTAAGACAAGGATGTGTATTATTGGCCACTCCTTTTAACGGGGGTGATGGCTGAAATTTCTATTTTTTACATTTTTTGAGCTAAAGACTTGATTTTTTGTACAAATATTCACTGCATGATACATAATGGTGTGTGTAAGTTTCATTATTGTGAGACATTTATTTTATGAGTTATTAAATATTATATTTAAAAAAAATGCATATTTTATAATTAAATGGGTTCCACAATTTTTTAGTAAAATGTCTGATTTTTTTACAAGACCCCTATAATATTTAGAAAAACATCATGCATTATAATTCTTATAATGTGAATACAAAGGGAGACAAAAAAT